>BQNB010013756.1:0-76537 GCA_026074375.1 Tanacetum coccineum
AACGCAGGACTTGAAGTCGACAAAGTAAAAATTAATGTAATCTCAAAACTCCCGCCCCCTACTAATATCAAAGAAGTTAGATGCTTTCTTAGACATGCTGGTTTTTACTGAAGATTCATAAAAGATTTCTCGAAAATTGCCCGACCTCTAACTAAGCTACTTGAAAAAGATACTCCATTCGAATTCAACGATGAATGTCAAAAATCATTCGAATCATTAAAAGAGAAACTCACATGTGCTCCTGTAATCGTCACCAAACTAGAATCTTCCATTTGAACTTATGTGTGATGCAAGTGATTTCGCAGTTGGAGCTGTCTTAGGTCAAAAAGATGGTAAAAACTTTCATCCAATCTACTTCGCAAGTAAAACTCTCAATCCAGCTCAACAGAAATACACCGTAACCGAAAAAGAACTTACGACTGTAGTTTTTGCATTCTACAAATTTAGATCCTATCATATTCTATCAAAAACAATTATCCATACAGATTATTCAGCCCTTAAACACCTAACCACGCCTTATTCGATGGATCTTACTTCTACAAGAATTCAACATAGAAATCAAAAACAGAAAAGGAACGGAAAATGTTACAGCCGGCCATTTATCTCGAATTGAAAATGATATAACAAGCGATGACAGTGAAGTCGATGATAACTTTCCCAGAGAAACTCTTATGGAAATCAACACCAAAAACGAACCTTGGTTCACAGACTTTGCAAACTACCTAGTCGGTGATATTATACCAAAAGGGATGACGTACCAACAAAAGAACAAATTTTTCTCTGACCTCAAACACTACTTTTGGGAGGAACCTTACCTTTTCAAAGTATGTTCTGACGGTATGATCAGACGTTGTATATCTGGACCAGAAACCCAAACCATTTTAGATCAATGTCACCACGGACCAACCGGTGGACATTATGGACCCAACATAACTGCTAAAAAGGTCCTTGATTCAGGATTTTACTGGCCAACAATCATCAAAGAAGCTCATACTCTAGTTCGCCTTTGCGAAGCATGCCAAAAGACAGGAAATATATCGAAACGTGATGAGATGCCCTTAAACAACATTCAAGTATGTGAAATTTTCGACATATGGGGTATCGACTTTATGGGACCATTCCTGAAATCATATAAGTTTGAATACATTCTAGTCGCTGTTGATTACGTATCCAAATGGGCCGAAGCTCAAGCTTTACCAACCAATGATGCCCGAGTAGTAGTCACCTTTCTGAAGAAACTATTTTGCCCTTTCGGAATGCCTAAAGCTTTAATCAGTGATCGAGGTACTCATTTCTGCAATAAAATAATGGAAAGAACTATGAAAATATATGGAGTTAACCACCGTTTCTCTACATCTTATCACCCTCAAACTAGTGGTCAAGTTGAAAACACGAACAGAGCTCTTAAAAGAATTCTTGAAAAGACTGTTAAAAACAATCCTACTATCTGGTCAAGAAAGCTTGACGACGCTCTGTGGGCGTTTCGCACTGCCTACAAAACACCTACCGGTACCACACCATACAAACTAATATATGGAAAGAACTTGTGCTTAATCATCATTTACTAGATCGAAGCCTAATCGCATTACCGCAAGTCCATGTTCTTGCAAGCACTCCTTTTAATGTTATGTTGCTAAAATATCTGAAAGTTGAATGAAGAAGTTCTGTGCCCTAGACCTTAGTTATCGATTGTAAAAAAAACGTTTTCATAAATATATATATATATATATATATATATATATATATATATATATATGTTTGTGTTTGTGTGTGTGTGTGTGTGTGTGTGTTGTGTATGTGTTATAAAGTAAGTTTAAAGGAAAAAGGCTATGTTCGGGCGCATGAAGATTGATCCTCTCTATTACCAAAATTCGCCCTTCGGTCAGGTTTTATGTGTACAGTACAACCTATGTACTGTCTAGAATAATGTCTGTGCAAGTTGAGTGTTCTTTACAATAGCATATTTAACCTTATCGGAGTGGATGAGTGAATTTAAAATCAAACACTATCCCTATGTGAGGTGTTATGTTATATGTCTATGCCTGAAAAGTTATCTAATATGCAAACTCTAATAAAATTCAAATTTTCTTCACGTCACGACAAATGATTTTATTTTCTCGCTTCCATTGCTTGAGGGCAAGCAATAAGCCAAGTGTGGAGGGATTTGATAACGCCCAAATTATACATGTTTCTATGGCGTTATTTTTGTATATTTGATCATTTCTCATGAACTTTTGATACTTAATTAGCTTAAATTTCTTATAGGTTCACTTGAAGACACTACAGACCCAAACTCAAGAATCTATACACTTTGGGAGGCGAATACTAGAAAATAAAAGATTTCTAGCTAAAGTTCAAGATGTGCGCCGCACTTTCCTTTGAAGCCAAAACCGCCGCACTTATAATATTGTGCGCCGCACTTTTTCCCAAATTCTAAAGAATTAAAGTCTAATAAATGCACCAACATTAACTCCTCAAAACCGCCGCACTTATTTGTAAGTGCGCCGCACTTCCAGTAAAGTCATTAAATGCTATCGCATTAACACCCAAAGTCCGCCGCACTTTTTCCAAAGTGCGCCGCACTTTTCACCCAAACTTGCCTATAAATTGAGGACGAATTTTCATCCTCAAAGCATCCCATCTCATTCTACAAACCATCTTCCACACACACATACTTCCCTCCTCTCACCAAAACACCAAGAAACACCTCTTCCTTTGAAGAAAAAGATCTAAGGATCAAGAACGAAGACGGTTACCTACTTAGTTGTTGAAATAATGGAAGTTTATGTAAAGTCTACTTTTGTTATGAACTCCTTAGCCATGAGAGGCTAAATCTCTCATGACTACTCGGTGAAGTTACGATAATGAATAAGTGTTTGGTATGATCGTGATCTCTTTAATCTTAAGCTTATGTTGCAAACCTGTTATATCTTATCTTATCTATTTTTGCTTATCAACTTAGATTATATAATCATATCGGTATAGGTCGAAAGACCCGTTATGATCTATGTGGTTTTAAAGATTTGTCTATGGTCTTTATCGTTTGTGCCGAGAAATCCACTTTCGTAAATTGATAAACAAAATAAGCTTTGATATAATAGTAACTGGATTATTTGAGTGACACATTTGGTCTAGTTAACTAAATATAAGTCTTAAGTTAACCAAGTTAGTTTGTGAAAACGTTTTCTGACGAGAAATCATTTTTATAAATTAATGTCTCATCTTCGAGGTCAATTCATTTCCAACACTTATAAATTATTTTCAACTATCCGAGTAGTCATCTTTATTATCATTGATAAAACTAAAGTTATTTTCAAAATTGTTAAAGTCTATTTTCTTTCTGATTATTTAAACACTACTCAAATCCCCGTGGAACGACCTGATCTTACCTAAAAAGATTATACTACATACGTGGGTTATACTTTTACCCGTGTGTTTCCATATAATTATCCGGTATTTTCAGTCTTATAAATTTAAAGCTTTTGACTTGCCAGGTATTTCACCAACCTGACAAGTGGAATTTCAGATCGATTTGATACCTGATGCTGCACCTGTAGCACGGGCACCTTATCGATTAGCTCCATCTGAGATGAAAGAATTGTCGGATCAACTGCAAGAGCTTTCCAACAAAGGCTTTATAAGACCAAGTTCCTCACCTTGGGGAGCTCCGGTCTTGTTTATCAAGAAGAAGGATGGATCATTCTAGATGTGCATCGATTACCGAGAATTGAATAAGCTAATGGTAAAGAACCGTTATCCGCTTCTTAGAATTGATGATTTATTCGATCAACTGCAAGGGTCGAGCGTCTACTCGAAGATCGACCTGAGATCGGGTTATCATCAACTGAGAGTTCATGAGGAAGACATTCTGAAGACCGCTTTCAGAACTCGTTACGGTCACTATGAATTTCAAGTCATGGCATTTAGTTTGACCAATGCACTGGCAGTATTTATGGATCTCATGAATCGGGTGTGCAAACCATTTTTGGACAAGTTCATGATTGTCTTTATCAATGATATTTTGATCTACTCAAAGAACCATCAAGTGCATGAAGAGCACCTTAAGTCAATCATAGAGTTGCTTAAGAAGGAGGAGTTGTATGCCAAATTCTCTAAATGTGAATTTTTGATCCGTAAAGTACAATTTATCAGTCACGTGATTGATAGTCAAGGCATTCACGTGGATCCCGCCAAGATCAAATCCATCAAAGATTGGGCATCTCCTAAGACTCCAACGGAGATTCGTCAATTTTTTAGGTCTTGCCGGTTACTACCGTATATTTATTAAAGGATTTTCAAAGACTGCAAGTCAATGACTAGACTAACCCAGAAGGGTGTGATGTTTGATTGGGTGACAAGGAAGAAGCAGCTTTCCAGTTATTAAAGCAGAAACTGTGTAGTGCACCTATTTTGGCTTTACCTGAAGGAGCCAAAAACTTATAGTTTATTGTGATGCTTCGCATAAATGTTTAGGTGATGTGTTAATGCAAAGAGAGAAGGTTATAGCTTATGCTTCTTGACAACTGGAGATTCATGAGAAGAATTACACGACTCCTGATTTAGAATTAGGAGTAGTAGTGTTCGCTCTAAAGATTTAGAGACACTACTTGTACGGAACAAAGGGTACCGTGTTCACTGGTCATAAAAGCTTGCAACACATCCATCCGGGTTCTGACAAAATGTACCAAGACTTGAAGAAAGTGTATTGGTGGCCAAACATGAAGGTAGATATTGCCACATACGTTAGCAAGTGTTTGACATATTCGAAGATCAAAGCTGAGCACCAAAAACCATCTCGTTTGTTGGTACAACCTGTGATACCCCAGTAGAAATGGGAGAGAATCACTATGGATTTTATCATAAAGCTTCCAAAGACGTCAAATGGTTATGATACCATCTGGGTGATTATAGATTGTCTTACCAAGTCTGCTCACTTTTTTACGATGAAGGAAACCGATTCGATGGAGAGATTGATGATACTTTACATGAAGGAAGTGGTCTCAAGGCATGGAGTGCCGGTCTCTATCATCTCTGGCCGTGATGGCAGTTTTACATCGCAGTTCTGGCAGGCATTCCAAAAAGCTGTGCATACTCAACTAGATATGAGTACTGCTTATCATCCGCAGACTGATGGACAAAGTGAAAGAACCATTCAGACACTTGAATACATGTTACGCGCCTGCGTAATAGACTTTGGAAATGGTTGGGATAGACACTTGCCGCTAGTAGAGTTCTCATACAACAACAGTTATCATACTAGTATCAAAGCCGCACCATTTGAGGCACTCTTGGTCGAAAGTGTCGATCACCTGTTTGCTGGGCCGAAGTCGGAGATGTTCAACTCACCGGTCCATAAATTATTCATGAGACTACTGAGAAAATCATTAAGATAAAAAGCAGAATTCAAGCCGCTCGTGATCGTCAAAAGAGTTACGCCGATGTGAGGCATAAGCCTTTGGATTTTCAAGTTGGTGACAAGGTTATGTTGAAGGTTTCACCTTGGAAAGGGGTTATCCGTTTTGGCAAATGAGGGAAGTTGAACCCGAGGTATATTGGACCTTTTAATGTGTTGAAAAAGATTGGACCTGTTGCTTACAAAATCAAACTTCCTCAACAGTTAAGCATGGTTCCTAGCACTTTTCACGTATCTAATTTGAAGAAGTGCTTGTCCGATGAATTACTTGTGATTCCGTTGGATGAGATCCATATCGATAATAAGCTCCACTTCATTGAAGAACCTATAGAGATTATGAATCATGAAGTCAAGCGGTTGAAGCAAAGCTGTATTCTCATTATCAAGGTTCGATGGAACTCTAGACGAGGTCCTGAGTTCACATGGGAACGTGAAGATCAATTCAAAAAGAAGTATCAGCATCTCTTCACAAATCTCGCATCTTCATCCAATACCACGTCTTAAGCTTTGAGGACAAAGCTCCTTTAATGGGGGAAGACTGTAACAATCCGTCATTTCAGGTCATTTTATGACTTCAAACTTCCCATTATTTATTTTTAGGGTTTTACGCGTTTACTTTTAATTTCAACCGTTTAGTTAAATCGCGTAAACTAAAAATCAACAATCATCGTAAACCGACATCAAACAAATAAAAGTTTACGTCAAACAAGTGTTATATTATTTTTATGAAAATAATAATTAACTTTTTATATTTTATTTTTATACGTTACGTAAAATGTTTATGTTTCGCATTTTGGAAACCGTTTTGCATAAAACCATTCTACCTATCTACACTCAGCCAAATGCCAAGAATTATACTCAATACCAAAAGTTTTATAAACTTATACACATACTCTTATATGGCCGGTTATACCATGAATAAAACACAAGAGATATTAACAAAATGGTTTCTAGAAGGTCAAGTACAAACTACCAACTAATCTTACAAAATATCAACTTTCCTTAATACTCCATACTAGTTCTTACAAGGCACCATTCTCCCCCCCCATGGGTCTCTCACAAACCAGACCAAACACACCCTAAAACCATGGTTTTGTCAAATGGTATTTACTAGATATTTATGCTATATAAAGGATCCTATTTACAAGTATTCATTCACAACTTTTCACTTAGCAAAAATCAAAAGAATTCTCTCTTGTTCTAGCAAAGGCCACGGCTAACAATAGGGTTAGAAAATATTTTATAGTTTTCATTTCTACAAGATTACAAGTATACAAGTGTGTTTAGGGTAGATATCTAAGGTGTATCAAGTGGTTTTGCAAGTAAAATCAAGGGTTTAGCAAGGAAAGAAAATTAGGGTTTTCAAAGAAGAATTAGGGTTCTATAAAAGGATTTTGGGTTGAAGAATTAGGGTTTGATTTGTGTTCACTTCTACTTTCATTCACACAAAGTTTATAATCACAACTCACTTCCATTTCAATTATTTTCATACATATATATTTATTATCTTGTTAAATCACCATTTAGTTATTATTTTATAAAGTTTATAAAATAAAACAAGTTTATACAAAAATCAAGAAAATTACATATTCATAGTGAAAAGATGTTTAAAATATGTTAGAATGCAAGAACATATTTTATTTGATATATTGCAAGAGTTGGATGATATATATAATTAATTGTTACAATTTATTTATATAGTTTATAAATAAATAATTGTTGTGGACATTTTATTTGGACACCTTGGACATAAAATTGATAGACGTAAATTAGAGGACTTAAAATATACTAATGATGTTGTATTAGTGATTTTAGAGGACTTGTAATATTTAAATCATGTTAGAATTTATAAAATCAAGTTATATATATAAATATAAATATATATATATATATATATATATATATATATATATATATATATATAATAATATAATATACATATATATTAAGTTGCATTCTTGTAGACCACTTTTTTGTACAGATCCTACAGAACCAGAATTTTTACTTCTAATAATGCATGATGTACATCATATCAATGCAAGATGGCATTTTTGTAAATAAATAAAACATATTCACATTTAATAATTTGAATAAAGGGTAAATATGGAATTACATATATCATTAATCATGTAACTGATCTTTTCAGTTTTGAGATGAGATGCTAAAAACAAGGAATGACTAAATCAAAAGAAAAAAGTAGATCCATAAATGCCTCGTCAACATTATTCATACACAAAATAGGATAACCTTTTACAACATCCTTTGCCTTCATTGATGTTATGTATTTCCTTATCAAATTTTTTTAATTAATTTGGTTATCATATTGTGGTAAATCAATTATGGGTTGTCCAATCAGGTGATTGTAGTGTTTTTGTATTTCAATACATAAAAACTTTGATGATTTTGTTATCTTTCTTTTTTCGTTAAGTATTTTAATACCACTGTTTTAATACCATCAGATCCACCATTACCGGAAGTCGTTCAATTCTACCCGTCGGAAGAACAAACTCTTGATAATCAACCGCCGTCACCTCCGCCGACGGCCACCGAACTTTGGAACAACCGCCGTCAACGTCACCTTCACCATCTATAAACGTGGATCTACCGGAAAGCCCCAATTTGATCACAAACCCGTCTGTAAACAGTCGCCATCTGTAAATGCGGAACGATATAGAATGGAAATGGAAAATAAAAGGATGGAAATGATTCGTGAATCACAACAGATGCTTGTCAAGACAATTAACGTGGCACCATGATTTTGTCTCTTAACGTGGCACCATGTGAGGTGAGTGGTAAATGTTATCTTACTTAAACCATTTTGTCATGTGAACTCAATCGATCATATTTTCAATTTTTGGTTTACAGAATCATCCTGGAAATTTTTGGATTCATTCAGCCGCACCTTAGCACATTGGGTAAAAGATAATTTACTAGTTGCGTGGATACCAGCGATAACTTATATGCAAGGTACTCACATTTTTTACACGTATTCATTCTATTTTATGCCGATAATTTGATATTAATAGACCTTTTTTGAAAAATTAAAAGAAGTTCGATTGCTTGATTTTCGAAAGGGGTAAACTTTTGTTTGAAAGCTAAATCTGTCAAGTAGTTTTGGTTTGACCCCGCAACACCGATATATTAAAAATATTTTTTTAATAGATAATTGTGTCATATATGGTTACAAGAGTCATCTAAGTTGAAATAATAATATGAGTTGGTAACGTAATTTAATGTAGAGAAAACACAACATGTATGCAAGACAACATTGTTAGGAAAATATTGTAAACAGACTTAATACTGTTAGTATTAAAGTTAAGTCTGTTAGTTATAGTTAGTACTGATAGCTGAATAGTTAGTACTGTTAGTATAGAAGTTAAGTCTGGTAGAGCAAGTTAAGTCTGCCAGCATTAACTTAAGTCTGGCAGTATTAAAGTTAATACTGCTTGGTCAGACAGTTAAGTCTGTTGTAATTTTAGTAATAGTTATCAATTTAGCGTTGATTTAGGAAGAGATAAGTATTATCTCTTAACGCGTTTAGGGTTCCTTAAGCCTATAAAAGGAACATAGAATAGTATTGTAAACAATCAGTTGATTGAGTATTCACAATCAAATAGTAATAGTAATAGCAATTTTAGTATTTGTTCTTGTGTTCATCTTGGTATAAGTATTGATATTCCGCGTCAATATTTATATTCACAGTCATTGTCTCCTATAGTATCTTTGGATTTATTCAAAGGACTATAAGTCATTCAAGGCTCATTCAGATCCTGTTTATAAGGACCTTCAAGTGGTATCAGAGCACAAAAGATTTTGCACAAGATTGAACATAATCAAAACCTTTTATCCACCAAATCACTAAAATCATGTCTCAACCAGCAAACCGATAATTTTTTTCTCTCATGATATGGAACTTTCTCTTCATGATGATGCATCTTTGGATGGATCTGTACCAGCAACCAACAAAGGAGATGCTCCTGCTAAACCACCACAAATACACTTTCAAACATTAAACTGCCCGTCCTCCAAAAAGATGATTATGATACGTGGGCGATGGAGATGGAACATTATCTTGAGTATATAGATAATGAGGTCTGGAAAGTGATTCAGAATGGGAACTCAAAGAAGCGAGTCACCAAAGGTAAGGATGGTGTATACAGGGTTCTCCTCCTGCACACAGAAGAAAAAAAAAAGTTTTTTGTATTGTTTCTGATAGAAAGAAAGGAAAGCTAGAACACTACTGCTAATGGCTGTTCCAAAAGATCATCTCAGACGTTTTCATGGCATGGATGATGCCAAAGAGATCTGGGCAGCCATCAAGACAAGTTTGTGGTTATGCGAACCGAAAAAATGCAAAAAGCTGTTTTGAGAAACAACAGTTTGAGCATTTTACTATCTCGTCTAAAGGAAAGCTTAGAGAAAGGAGTATGATAGGTGCCAAAACTCCTATCAAGTTGGATGCTCTTGGTGCTGGTGTGTCAGATGAAGACGCAAATCACAAGTTTTTGAGGTCCCTTCCTCCTGCCTGGGACATCTACTATGGACATGAGAACGAAGAAGAATATTGACACACTTCAATAGATGATTTAATACCAAATCTGAGAGACTTGAACAAGACATCCAAAAACATATCTTCTTCCTTACATCTGGATAATGTAGCTTTTCTATCACAAGCCAAAGCCCCTTCTAGCAAGTATGCCAAGACCACAGCTCAGAAGTTATAGTTCTTAGACACGTTCCGACTCTAAAGCACAACAACTGCCACCTTCTGTCTTGGCGATGAAGTATCCATTCTTTCTAGCCACAAATGCTGATGATGTGGATTTGATACATGAAAGAACCTAGATCAAATTGATGACTGGAGTAGGAAGAAATGGATATAAATTGGCAGATTGCTATAACTCCATAAAGAATAAGGAATTCTACAAGAAGACAATATACGGCCAAGAGTGGATGGAAAAATGCATGTGGCATTTTGAAAGAGAAAAGTCGAATGTTTCAATTGCCACAATACTAGGCATTTTGCCAGGGAGTGCAAGTTTAAAGGTTCAAAGGAAGGTAGCAGGCAGGAAGCAGGTAGAGGTCAGGATTTCAAGCCAGTGCGAACTGAAAAGGAAGCCTTGATGACCATTGATGAAGGTCAGATCAATTGGGTAGAGCAGACTGCAGATGAGGAACTCAATCATGCTCTAATGGCTTTCACTGTGAATAATGAGGTATCCATGTGCTCTAAATTATGTTTAGATTCATATAATGCACTTCAAGCTAAGTATGATGAACTGCAATCTGAATTTGTTACTAGGAAGCTGCCTAACTGCCCATAAGCTAGGCTGTTAAGAATTAGAATCTCAGCTTAGAGCCTTCCCAACCCACAAACACAATCTTCCTTAACTAAAAAATAAAATTTCAAGCTAATCAAATTTTTTTGAAAAGATGAAAAGCTGAAAAAGTATAGAAAATAGGAATGAAAGCTGTCCAAGGACAAAGATGCTTTACAAAAATTGTTGATTCTTGGTTTGCACTTCTAAAAATCTTTGGAAGCTAATTTAAATTGTGGGATGAGCTCAACTGTTAAGATAGGTTTAGGATACGGCAAACAATCAAATGCTAGAGGTCCCTAGGAATATGAGGAAGGAGACAAGTAGGAAGTATTTTGCTTTTAGGGAAACTGATCCAGGATATCATGACATTCCACTGTTCAGCAGATTCAAACAGGTAGAATACAAAGGTGTCCCACCTCCTCTTAGTGGTGATTATACCCCTAGAACAGAGGGACATAATGGACATAGATGATTCTCTGTATGAGTATGGTAAATATGGGCCTCAACCTCAATCTCCTAGTCCTACTGAGTCTGATGCAAATTCCACTGTTTACTCAACTTGTCAATCCAATGACAGCGATGGGGAACAAGGAACTGTATCTGACCATTCAGTCAATGATGACCCTATCCCTATACCTTCTATTGAGCAGGTTACCATTGCCACCCAAAAGACTCAACCACAAGTGCCTAAACCCCAACAAACAGTTAACCCTAGTTGTGCACAGCATGTAAAAACTCCTAGGCAACCAATTAGGACACCAGTGACTCTCTCACCTATTCCTTTAGATAATAGACAGAATTGGAATCATAGAATGGAAAGGGACTTAGGTACAAGATATTCTTTTGTAAGAAAACCATGTTTTGTGTGTGGAAGTCTTAGTCACTTGATTAAGGACTGTGACTATTATGAGAAGAAGATGGCAAGGCAAGCTGCTCTTAAGAGCAAAAGGGTGGTTCATGCTGATGTTAGGCAAGCCACACCAGCCTGGACTAACACTAACAGGGTGAATAAAGCAAATCAGTTCACTCCCAGACCTGTACAACTAAGTAACATTAGACCCAACCTTAGTTTTGCTAGCAAACTATTAAAATGGTAGGTAAATGTTTAATATGGTCATGGCTCTTTTGTTAATACTGTTAGTTCAGTGGAAATCAAATTATGTCTGGTAGTTCTAGATTTATCTGGCAGCAAAATGTTAATTCTGGTAGTGGTGCCATGTTAATACTGCTTAGAGTAATAGCCAGTATCCAATCCAGACTTCAAACAAAACCTCCCTAAAACTTTCTAGGTGAATATAAAAGTCCAAAGAAATGTTTTTCAAAACAAAGTTCACCTGTAAATAGACCCTTTTCAAGGAATACAGCACACAAGTCAAATAAATATGCTGTTAAGGGCAAATGGGCACAACCCCCCCCCCCAACCCCCCCCATGCGGTTAAAGACCTCAGCAGGTTGTGATTGGAGAAAAGTAATACCACTCTCCAATACCAATAGTGGACCAACCCTTGATTCAAATGTAAATGTTTCTAGAGGTCCACAAGGCAGACCCAAGCCTGTGAAGGCCTGGGTCCCAAAGAGAAACTAATCTCTTTTTGATTGTGCAGGATCATCCACTGAAGCATATGGAGCATAGAGGTATTTTTGATAGTGGATGTTCTGGGCACATGACTGGTAACAGGGCCCATCTTGAAGATTATCAAGAACTATCCAAAGTGGGATCTGTTACTTTTGGAGGAAGTAAAGGTAGTATCAGTGGAAAAGGTACAATTAGATTAGGAAATTTAGTTTTTGATGATGTGGCTTTTGTGAAAGAACTTGGACATTTTAAATATGTCACTCCATTACATATCTCAGATATGTGATAAAAAGTTAAATGTACTTTTTACTGAAAAAGAGTGTTTTGTGGTGTCCTCTGACTTCAAGATGCCTGATGAAAATCAGGTCCTTCTTAAAGTTCCTAGGCAACACAACATGTATACTTTTGATATGAAAAATGTTGATTCTTCAAAAGGATACACCTGTTTATTAGCAAAAGCCTCATCTGATGAAGCTAAATTATGGCACAGGAGGTTAGGTCACCTTAATTTCAAAAACTTAAATAAACTTGTGAAGGGAAATCTAGTTAGAGGGTTACCTTCCAAGAGTTTCAAAAATGACCACACTTATGTTGCTTGTCAGAAGGGAAAGCAACACAAGGCCTCCTGTAAGGCCAAGATTGACAGATATGTGACCCACCCATTACACACCTTGCATATGGACTTATTTGGACCTACCTCTGTGAGGAGTATCAACCATGCAAGTTACTGTCTAGTGATTACTGATGACTGTTCAAGGTTTTGTTGGGTATTCTTTCTAGCCAAAAAGGATGAGACTAGTGACATCCTTAAGACTTTTATAAGACAGATAGAAAACCAACTTAATCAAAAAGTAAAAATCATTAGATCAGATAATGGGACAGAGTTTAAAAACAGGGTTATGCTTGAGTTCTGTGGGGAAAAGGGTATAAAACAGGAGTTTAGTAATGCAAGAACTCCTCAGCAAAATGGGGTTGCTGAGAGAATGAATAGGACCCTTATAGAGGCTGCTAGGACTATGCTAGCTGACTCACACTTACCTACCACTTTTTGGGCAGAAGCAGTCAATACTGCTTGCTATACCTTCAACAGGGTAAGAGTGACCAAGCCTCAGAACAAAACTCCTTATGAGCTTTTGTTTGGCCACAAACCAATCCTTAGCTACATAAGACCATTTGGGTGCCATGTTACCATTCTCAATACTCTTAGCCCACTAGGAAAGTTTGATGGAAAATCTGATGAGGGTTTTCTTGTTGGTTACTCTGTGAACAGTAAAGCCTTTAGGGTTTATAATTTAGTAACCAAAAGAGTTGAAGTAAACCTTCATGTCAACTTTCTTGAGGAAAAACCCAATGTACAGGGAATAGGCCATAGGTGGATGTTTGACTTAGACTATCTTACAGACTCTATGAACTATATACCTGTCTCTTTGCAAAATCAAGCTAACCCTGCAGGTTCAAAAGAGGTCATTGATATTGATGTGCAGACTGAGGAGGCTGCAGACCTGATGGTGGTTTCTTCTACATCTCTAACTGAAGCAACTAGAAAAGCAGCTGTTTCTGAAAAGATTGCTAAAAAGAAGACTCACTCCCCAAAGCAGCCATCTTCTACACCAATATCCAAGTCTGCTGATGACATTATGACCTTTAGAAAAGAGCTGGATGCTCTTGCTTTGAAGCACTTAGGACCAGTACCTGCAACAGCACCTACCAGTACTAATCCTGTTAATACTGGTAGTGATAATCTTAATACTGGTTTTGAGGAAGTTACTCCTGGCAATATTAAAGCTATCTCTCCTAGTGCTGATCATGAAGAAGAGGTCTTCTCTGATGCAGATGATGATGAGATGCCTGAAATAAGGATTTATGATAAATCAAGTGAAGGTATCTTTGAAAAGGCTTCTTATGATGATGATGGGATTATTATACTGATTTCAACAAACTAACCAGATGATGTAGAAATCATACAAACCCACAACCTCTGAGTATTCACAATGCTCATCCTTAAATCAAATCCTGGAGATCCCACAACACCTGGTTTAAGACTAAACTCTCACAAGAATATCACTGAAGCTCATGCTCTAAAGTGAGCACATAACAAGCACAGAAAAGAAGCAATCATAAAGACACCAACATAGTCTTTATGCTTACTTTAATCTCAATTGAACTAAGGAAAGTCTCAGAAGCCCTTACAAGATGAAAGCTGGGTTGAAGCTATGCAGGAAGAAGTGTTTGCAGTTCAAGCTTGCAACAAGTAAAGGTCTTGGTTGAATTTACCCAATGGTGCAAAGGTGATAGGAACTAATGGGTAAACAGGAAACCAAAGGATGAGAGGGAGTAATGTTAGGAACAAAGCAAAGGCTGGTACACAAGGACATAGGCAAAAGAAAGGATCGACTATGATGAGTATTTGCACCTGGGCTAATTGGCAGCCATAAGGTTATTTTTTTAGCCTTTGCCTTATATATGGGGTTTATAAGTCATCAGATAGATGTAAGAGTGCATTCTTGTATGGCACTATAGAAAGAGGAGGGTTTATGTCCCACTCAACCTCCTGGTTTTAGTTATCCAGATCAACCCCAAGAAAGTGTATAAGTTGGTAAACCTTGATGGGCTACATCAAGCTCCTCAGCTTTGGTAAAAAATACAAAAAAAAAAAAAAAATTGGGGGCTACTTATCTAACCTTTTTAGAGAAGCATGGCTATCGTAGGGGAACCATAGACAAGACTCTATTCATAAAGAAGGACAAAAAGGATATCATTCTAGTTCAAATTTATGTAGATGATATCATTTTTGGATCTACAAAGAAGTCTTGGAGTGATGAATTGAAGCCTAATAAAGGGAGGTTTCAATGAGTGCTATGGGAGAGCCTTACATTTTTCCGCGGTTTACAATCAAGTAAAAACCAAAAAGGAATCTTTATATCTCAAGACAAGTATGTTGCTGAGATCCTAAAGAAGTTTGACTTTGTTAGGGTGAAGTCTGCAGTTACTCCTATGGAAACAAAGGCCCCTTTGGCTCAAAGTCAAGATGAAAGGAGGACCTGATGTGGAATTACATCAATATAGATCCATGATAGAAGTCCTTATGTATATGAACGCCTCAAGGCCTGATATACTGTATTAGCAGTATGTGCTTGTTCTGCGATATTCAAGTAACCCTACCCAAGGTGTCCCATCTCTATGAATTGCAAGTCAAGAGGATTTTCAGTACCATCAAGGAAAAACAAGCAATGTCTTATGGTATCCAAGAGAATCTCCACTAGACTTAGTTGCTTAATTCGGACAGTGATTATGCTTGCTATATGCTGCTGCTAACCAGATAGGAAGTAAGCAACTGGTGGAGCTGCCAATTTCATTGGAGAGAGGTTTAATCTCAATGGCAGTTGCAAAAAGCAGACAAAATTGGCTACCACAGACAACAGAAGCTGTTATGTAAGCTGCCTTGCATGCTGCTGTGGTCAAGTGCTATCTGGCTGCAAAATCAATTATTGACTATGGTTTTCAACTTCATTACACATTATCCTATTGAAAATCAAAGCACCATTTGCATAATCAAGCATCCTTGTCTACCATCCAAAGACGAAGCACATTGAGATACTGCATCACTCCATTAGGGATGCCTATGAAAGCCGCTGGATACAAAGTCAGAAAATTCGACACGACTTAAATGTCGCAGATTCTGTTAACCAAAGCATTTCGAAGGTCCAAGTTATAAATTTATTGTATGGTTAACTCATGGTATTTTGTAAAACCCATAAGCACCAATTAAGGGTAGGAAAAAGTTTAAATTATATGTAAAAATATAAATCTAGACTAGTTAGTTTCGAAATTAAACCTGGTAAGTATAATGTTTAGGAATTAATCCTGTGTAGTAATAATTTGTAGAATTTAATTCTGGTAGTATAATTGTAGGAATATAATCAGGTAATAATAGAGATTTAATACTGTGTTAGCTTAGTAATAAGCTCTAGTGTAAAATTGCAATCGGAAACCACTTAATACTGGTAGTTAAGAATTAAGACTGTTAAGATAACTAATGTACTTCTGCTAAAAATAAATAGAATTAGAATTGCTTATCTTGTATAGACTAACATTTGTAGTACTACATTGGAGTTGAAAGGATGATGCAAGCTTAACTTGGTACATGAAAAGGACATGCCAGCTTTCACTTGCTAATTGTATGCAGATTGGATGAAAGAAAAGATGTTGTGGTCAACCTGCTGAAAAAATAAATTAAAACTGTTGAAAATATGGTTAAGTTCTGGTGATTCCATTATTAATATGGTTGACTAACTTAAGTCTGGTAGCGCAATTTATAATTCTTGTACGCTTTCACTTAATACAGCATTGAAATAAAATCAATTTATTTAATCAAATATAACCGTTGAAGATCTTTTAGCCGCCTAAATCGCTGATAGAGTACCTATATAAGGATAAAGTAATTTCTCTTTCATCCTTATCACTATTTACCCTATTGTCTTTTTCCTATAAAGATCCTCTCTCAAAAGCAATCAGTAAAATTACTCTCACTACCAGACCTAATCTTTCAAACGTCCCATCACCAGTACTAATTTTTTAAAACATTCAAATATTTTTCACCAAATCTTTCAATGGCGCAACTCAAGTATTGGTTGATAAGCCTAATCAAGGGTTTTTCATATATAAACCTGCCTGAGAGTGCAGGTTACACAGAGATAATGGATTCCTCAAACGCTCAAATTGAGGATGCTCTCACTCACAATCCACCTATCTACATTCCCTTGTCAAGCAGTTTTGGTAGCACTGCAACAGCCAAAACACTTGCAGATGTCCTCACAACATAATGCAACTATAGATTTCTAATTGAATATACAATCACTGAAGAGCCTGTAGGAGGCAACTCAATTAGCAGATGCTTCAGGGATTAACATTTGCAAATGAAAGAGATTTTAGCAGGATTTACAAAATATTAGGGTATTTAAATGGACAAAAATTTTAACAATTTGAAAAAGTGTCCAGTTTACACCCCAATGAGATTTTTAATACCATCACATTCTTCATTGTATAAGCTCCAAAATGGAGGAGGGATCAGTTTTGGTAGCACATTGCCACTGCTTTTGATCTGTCTTTCCAACTGGAAAAGACATTAACTTTTCAACCTTACTTTGATGGAATGATCTCAATTTAAAAAGCAAATCAAAGTTCTAAAAATGTACCCTCCGTGTATCTCCAAATGATTTTGAGAATATACAGACTGAAAACAAAAACCTTTTTGTGCCTGTATTATTAACCAAAAAGATTTTTTGGAAATATGAAAAGAAGTTTTCAAGGGATACATAGACCATTGTTGCCTGCTATGCTAACCATTGATGCAGGTCAATCTCAACCAAGTGCTGCTCCAACACCATCTCAGCCTGTACCAACTCCTACACCATCTCATGTACAAATCACTACTCCACCTATAACATCAACTCCTCCATCAACACAACGCAAATCACTAACACAACTTGTTACTACTAACAATCTTCACCACCTCGTGTATCCAACCTGTACAACCTACTCCACCAATAACATTTTCATCTCAACCCATCACTACCATTCCTGACACCCAACCAACTCATCCACCATCTCCTCAAATTCCATCACCTCCCACAATAAGAAACTAAGGTCCTCCCATTAAACCTTCTATATCATATGGTCTCATCACCTTCACAAGAACTAGATTCATACATCAGAACTAGTGAAGAAAGTGAGCAACATAAGAAACCTTCTAATCTTGTATCTAGGATGAATCAAGAGTAAGATTCCTTAGAAAAGGGGAAAAAAAAAAAAAAAAAAAAAAAAAAACTTTTTTTTGAAGGGGGTAGAGACTAAGCAGACTCTTGAACATGCAGATCCTACAGCTGATAAAGAAGATCAAGAAGCTAGAAAATAAGTTAAGGCAGAAGAGAAAAAGAGAGGAAACAGAGGATGAAGAGGATGCAGAGGGTCAGGATCAAGATATTCCTTCTCAAACAGATCAAGGAAATAAATTTGCTACTCCTGAAAAGAGCAAGGATTCCAGGAGAGCTCAAGCAGAACAAATAAGACCTTCCTACCTAAGATGCATTGCCACAAAACTTAACTAAAGTAGCTCTGAAGGATTTAAGGGATCACAAGCCCCTCCTGGTAGCAAGATTTACAGAAGGAAACCCAAATCTACAACAACTCCTACCAAGGTCTTAGATTTTTGAAGAACTGCTGAAAGACCATTTAATACTGGTATACACCTTCAGCTCAATTAATACTGTAGTACACCCTTCACTCAAGTTAATACGTGTAGTACACTTCACATCAAGTTAAACGGTATAACACCTTCAGCTGAACTTAATACTGGTGAGACAGAAAGAGTCCAAAGGAGAGAAGGAAAAGATCCAATGACTGAAGAAGACCTTCAAGCCGAAGTTCAAGCATCAAAGAAATCAAGAGAGCAAGAGCTTCAAGAGCTAGCAGGTTTAGAGGCAGCTCAAAGATTGCAAGCTACAATGGATGCTGAAGCACAAAGACAAATTCATCTTGATGAGCTTCTGGCTAGAAGATTGGTAGAGCAAGAGGAAGAAGCTGCAAAAGAAGCACTTGCAACTGAATTTGACTACATTCAAGCAAGACTAAATGCAGATCAGATTCTTGCAGAAAAGATTCAACAAGAAGAAAGGGAGCAATATTCTATTGAGGATAGAGCAAAGTTTCTACATGACACAATTGCTGCCCAAAGGAAGTTTCGGGCTTACAGAACAAAGAAATGTATGCTATCAAAACAAGCCACCAAACAATATCTCAGCTAAGAAATCATATGATCACTTATCTGAAACATGTATTGCAAATAAAAGCAATGCTGAGGTTAAAGTCTAAATCCTTTGAGGAGATCCAAGTCTTGTATGAGAGATATAAGAAACAAGATCAGACTTTTGTGGCTATTGGATCTGAAGAAGATGAAAGAGCAGTCAAAAAGATGAATGAGCAAGCTGCTGATAAAGAGAAAGAACAGAAGGCTGAATCTGTCCATGAGGAAGTTAAAGAGAATAAAGAACCAAGAAAAGGAAGTTAGGCACAAGAAGGAAGCTAAAAGCAAAAAGAAGAAAGTATACCTCTGGTCTCACAAGAGAAGATGATGACTTAAAGATGTGCTTACATATAGCTTCTGATGAAGATAAAGTGATTGATGTCGAGATTCTTGATCATCAATATCCCATTGTTAAATGGAAGTCATTTTACTTCACAAGAACTAAAACCTCAATATGATTCCAGACCAAACCTTTGGAAGATGACAATCTGATAGTCTAACTTAAAGACTTTGATGTAAACAAAAGTGCTTCCCGGGAGACAACCCGGACTGTTATTTAATTTTATTGAGTCTGTCTTCCCAGACATCAATACGACGTATCCGCTCCATACCATACGGCGTATTGATTGTCTGGACGTTATCAGTCTTTATTTTTTATGCACTTTAAAAATATTATTGTCAGTTCTGTCAATACGACGTATTCATGCACATGATACGGTGTATTCAACAGACTGACCCGTATTTAGATACTTTTTATAGGTTTCCCAATACGGCATATTCCAGTTTATGGATACGGCTTATCGATCTCCTGTACAGTTTTGCTTAGTTTAGTTTAAATTAACCGTAGATGCCAAGATAGGAATGCATGTTTTTTTCCTATGTTTTATACAGGACCTCGTGAAAGAAATATCGATGAATATTGGTGGAGAATTTACAAATCTAGAGATCTTGAAGTGTTGGAGTCTTGAAACTTCAAGGCGGCTGTTCAACATGAATTCTTGCTAATAAACTCAACATGGAGAATCTACCGAGCAATTATCAGGGGAGTTTCTCATTCTAATTCTTTTTAATTCCTGTATTTTTAATGTTTTATCTATACAACGAGGACGTTGTATAATTCAAGTGGGGGGATAGAATTAGAATGTTTACTTGTCCTATTTTTCACACTAAAATGCTTAAATTATGCTCAAATTTAAAAAAAATTCAAGCATACTTTTGTGAAATTACTTGATACATAACCCGCACACAATAACCCTTGTTAGATATTGTGAGGATTTAACCTTATCCGTTTCCAAATGTTTACCCAAATTCCACAAAATATGAGTGTGCCGGTGATGTTGTAGACTTTAAAACTTGGCTTGGTATATCTATTTGAGACCGCAATAATAAGTACTATGGATTTAGATGGAGTAACTTGTTTAAATTGGTAAATTTTAGGATTACACTTAATTCGCCTTTACGTGTTGCTTATTAACTAACTACACTAGTTAGTTAACCCCCGTATAAACCCTTTGTTTATTCTAACTTAAGAGTAGTTACCCCTAGACTAAACGCGTTAAAGTCAATCTTTAGGTACTACACCCAATTATTGTTTCGTTACACCTTAACTGAGCCTACCATGTTTAGATTAAGTTTATTTTACAAGTTGTAGTTGCTTTAAACTGTCTAAAGTTTGTATTTCCCGAGTCTTGTGTCTATTTTGGTACGGTTGGATGAAATTTGCACATTGCAAATGGGAATGTATATTGTAGTCAAAACTCATGTATTTTTACTACCATCGCAATTAATGGTACGTTCGAAGAATGAAGGTGTTAGACCTAGTATTTTGAGAAGTGATGGTCATTAAGACTCCTGAACCTTGTAATAGCCTAGTGTATATTCTCGAGAATTCTATAATGCTAATTGGGCCTAGTTACGGGCTTTAAGCCCATTAGAGATCAAGCCTAGCCTTGGAAGCCCACTTAAACCTAAGGCTAGCACATGTACATAACTATATAAAGCCCTCTCCAAGTGTGGAGAGGGTGTTGCTCCATTTTTCTCTCTTATTGAAGTAACCACTTTCTTTGTTTATTTCTCTCTCTACAATCTCTCTCTCTCTCTTTAGTTTTACTCTTGCAAATTCGTGTGTTTGTGTGTGAATTGATAAGCTAACAAGTGGTATCAAGAGCACCAGGTTACCTAGTGATTGTGTAGCTTATTGGGTGCTTAAATTCGTCCTTGTCTTTGTTTAAAACCCAAGGTTTGGAGTTTTTTTTGGCTTATTGATTCTCTTGGTGTGTTAAGACCAAGCTTATTAGCTTATTTCGTAGCCTAAACGTGTCCTTACAAGAATCAAACACAAGTCTTTTTGTTCGAAAAATTGTAAGAAAAAACCAAGATTTGAGCTTTGTTTATGGTTTAATTTGAAAAAGTCGTGTACTTTCGTGTTTAGAACAATCTCTTGCATTATTTCTTGGTGTTCTACAACTTATTTGGTGGGTTATTTGGAAGATTGAAGAAATCTCCTTTGTTGCGGTTTGTGTAAAGTAGGAAATTATTGGTTGCGGTTTGTGTCAAATTGGGAAAATCTTGGTTGCGTTTTGCCTAGATCTAAGCCTTGCGTTTTGTTTGTTTACCATTGGTGGAATAAGGACAAAACTAGGTGAAAGTGACTTGTATACTAGCTTGAAAGTGACGTTGCGTTTTGTCCTGAAGCCCTGCGGTTTGTCTTCAAATCTTGCGTTTTGGTACTGCGGTTTGTCTCCTCACTGCGTTTTGCCTCTTACTGCGTTTTGATCATTGAAGACCTTTTACTTAGCACATCTAAACGTTATGCTGCCAAAATTTTCTTAACAATTGCATTTTGTCTAAGTCAACTACTATTTGACCATTGAGTTTTGCTTGTAAAGGCTGTGTTTTGTTCTCATTGTGTTTTGTCTCATGTTGACTGCGTTTTGCTCTTATTGCGTTTTGTCTAAGTTACAAAGACTGTGATTTGTCCATTGAGATTTGTCAAACATTCTTGGTTGAGATTTGACAATCGTTCTTCGTTGAGACTTGCTATTCATTGACCAACTTTGGATCATTAACTTTCAAGGGCTTAATTCACATACTTGAAATTTTAAAGAAATCAATTACACTGCAACAAACCTCATTCATCTTAACTTAACTTAATATTCACAAGGGACTTAATTAGTCATCATACCTTAACTTCTCAATCTAATCTTTTCGGTTTCTTCTTGATTTCCAATCATAGGTTTGTAAATATATCTGTGGAAATTAATTCATTTCATTTGAATTAATCTTAGGTCAATCACAATCACTTAACGGATCCATACTTTCATTTACATCACCCTTTAGAATGTGATCTCAACAAGGACATTTATGCCATCGGCTCCGAAAACTGTCCTCCTACGCTTAACAAAGAGAACTATGTTCCATGGTCATCACGTCTTCTCCGTTATGCTAAGAGCAGACCAAATGGAAACTTAATGTACAATTCCATTATGAATGGTCCTTATGTCAGACGAATGATTCCTGAACCAGGTGATGCAAACTGTGAAATTCCTGTTAATGAAACCTTTCATGAACAGACAGACGATGAACTCACTGAGAAGGAACTTAAACAGGTTGAAGCCGATGATCAAGCCATTCAGACTATTCTTCTCGGTCTTCCTGAAGACATCTATGCTGCTGTTGATAGTTGTGAAACTGCTCAGGAAATCTGGTTACGTGTTCAACAAATGATGAAAGGTTCTGATATTGGAATTCAAGAGAAAGAGACGAAGTTGTTTAATGAATGGGAAAGGTTCGCTTCCACTGATGGGGAATCAATTGAGTCTTACTATCATTGTTTCTCAAAATTGATGAATGATTTCAAGAGAAACAAATACTTTCCAGAAAAGATTGCCAGTAATATCAAGTTTCTAAACAACTTACAACCAGAATGGAGTCGACATGTTACCATTGTTCATCAAACAAAGGACTTGCATACAACAGATTACACACAGTTGTATGAATTCTTGAAGTACAACAAAAGATGAGGGTCGTTGAATAAGAGACTGATCGACTTGGGAAAAACACAAGGATCCGTTAGCACTCATGCAAATTCAACAATCCTTACAATTATCCAGTGTTTCACCAAGATCAATTATCACCAAGTACTAACATGTACCAACCACCTAAAACCTACAACCATTATTTACAAACCAGAATACTACTGGCAATACCAATGCTAAATCCCGAAGACATAAAGATCCTCCACAAAGTAATGAACATGACACTTATTCTAATTGGCTAAGGAATTTAAATAAACTACTCAACACAAACAACAATAACCAAAGAATTTCATTGTCTCTTATAGGATCTTTGGATTTATCCAAAGGACTATCAATCGTTCAAGGCTCATTCAGATCCTGTTTATAAGGACCTACAAACACGAGCCAAGACATCAAGATGAAAATGGTTGATGACAATGTTAGAAATGAGGTGAGACATAATGCAATACAGAATGATGGGAATGCGGTTATGCAAAATGCAATTCAGAATCCAGGTATTCAGATTGTTTAAAATATAAATGGGCTTAGTGTTGTTTTGGAAATTACAAATCAGTATGGGAATGGAAATGTTGTTACAGCACTGGCTGAGGGTAATGATAATGGTATCAATGGTAATCCGATAAGGTGTTACAACTGTTGAGGAGAGGGTCATTATGCCAACAACTGCACAATAAAGCCAAAGAAATGAGATGCTACTTATCTTCAGCAACAGCTACAAATTGCTCAAGAGGAAGAAGCAGATCCAAAGCACTTAAAAGGAATTTGATTTCATGGTTGCTACAGGTGCTTGTGAGGAAAATAAGAGAGCAATTGCGAACTGCACTTTAGAAAATAATTTGCAGCAAGCATTGACATCTGGTACTCAGTCTGACAAAGCTCCAGTCTATGACTCAGACGGATTAGCTGAGGTACATCTCTCTAAAAAGTGTTATGATAATGATACATTCAATATGTTTACTCAAGAGGAGTAGTATACTGAGCTACTCGAGCCTATTCCTGAACCACACCAAGTACAACAAAATGATAGTAATGTTATTTCTGTGGTTTCTAGTGTGGAACAAAGTAGGGGAACAATAGAACAACATTCTACAACTGTTAAGGAAACACGTGCGTACCATGAATCATTATTTCATAATTTAGCTGCTGAAGTTGAGAGAATCGACTCGGTTAATTGCAAGTTGAAAGAAACAAATGTTGAATTGACCACTAAGCTTGCTAGATATAAAAATCAAGTAAAGTGTTTTGAAATTAGTCAAGAAAAATATGACAAACTTGAAAGGTGTTATCAAAAGTCTGTTTATCAAGAGCAATGTTTTACTAAAAAGATAAATACACTTCACTTAGGTTCAGGTAAACAAATAACGGCTTTGAATGAGGAAATTTCAAATTTAAATAAACAGATTTCAAAGGAAAAGGCAACCGTTTCTTCTCTTTAAGAAGAAAAGAAAAGGTTGAAGTCTGATTTCAAAATATGCGAAGACGAGTTTCTTGATAAACATATTCAACATGAGAATAAGACAAAGGAATTAGATAATATTTTGGTCAAAACTGGTCAATTGATTGAGACGATGCACATGCTTACACCTAAGCCAGACTTGTTTTACCACACTGAACAGAAAATAGCCTCAGATTTGATGATTACAAAACTATATATGCATAAATGAAGAAAGATGAAACAACAAGGACTTAATGTGATAAATTAAGTTAGCTTCCTATGTAAGCTAGGTTTTCTTGTAAACTCTCTATATAAAGGGTCATAGGCGCCTGTTTTAGTGCATCCATCATAGTTAGATCTCTCCAATGAGAGTCTAATAGTTAGTTAGTATATGTGTTAGTTAGTATAGTCCCAAGAATCATTTGATTTGGGGTAGTAGATTAATAGAATGTTTACTAGTAAAACCTTGTTTAACAACATTACTGTTCTTTATGATTTCCGTTATGCTTATTAATGTTGTTTGTAAAACTAATCCTGGATGGGCAAAATGATCTCAACATGGAGGAGTTATAGATCTTTTCTCTACACCCTAGGACCTCCTTTTATAGTCCAAGGAGTCCTAGTAGGTCACAACACATTTAATACGCTCATATGTATTCTACATTAATACATTTTAATGCTTTCCTAATAAACCTTGTAACCTCCTCATCATATTTAATACTTATTAATGCTTTCCATAAGTATAAGGAAACTAAATCATTTGAATATCAATCATGATCTTCATATCTTTGATCATATCTTCTACAATCTTCCATCTTTTGTAGAATCTTCATTATGTCGATTTAGTCCCTCTTGTTTCATTTAATTCAAACAGCATCAAGGAATCTTTAATTCCCAACAATCCTCCCATAAACTTGATACTCATCTTGTTAATCATCAAGTTTCTTGAATGAAAGATTCCCAATAATCCTTCCCTAAAATTGATATTCACTTATTAATCATCAAGTTTCTTCATTGTAAGCTTCTTGATTACCAGGAGGATGTATCCAAACACTTCTTCACTTCTAATTGTTGTTTAAAATCTTGTTGTTCTTGTTTCTAGCATCACTTAAAGTCTCATCAATGAAGGTAACCTCTGCATCTACATCATCAATCCTCCCCTGTTTGGATGCATCCCCACCCAAACTTTCTTCATTATCAGATAAGTGGTTTTTAAATTCTCTAAATCATGAACCATGGTAAGAAAATTGGTACAAAGAATCATCAATTCAATAAGTTCAAAAATATCCTCATCACTTTGAAGTGAATCACAGAAATGTATAGTTTTTGGCAAACTACCAGCCATAAACGGATTTGATGATTCTTTACCGGTTTCCGTTTGCCTCGGAATAGCCAATTCTTCATAATAAAACATGTGAATTGATAACCATATAGTTTTGGGCAAACTATTAGCCATCAACTGATTTGAGAAGTCTTTACCAAGAGCCGTTTGCTTTGGACTAGCCAACTCTTAACTGTAAAGCATGGTGAGTTGAGAACTATATAATTTTTGGTAAATTGTCAACCATAAACGGATTTGAGAAGTCTTTACCACAAGCCGTTTGCTTATGGACTAGTCAGTTTTTATGTTTGTTAAACATGGTGAACTGATGACCATTTGTTGTGTGGTTTTGAAACCAACACTCAAAGATCCTCCTCATCTCCATTAGAGTTTTCAGGTTCCAACTCTGCAATTAACATTTTGACAAATCTAATCAACTTCAATGCCATAGTACTGTCTTCTTCAGATTCCAACTTCAATTCTAGCATTTACAACAGTACTTTCTTTCTTAAAGGATACTTTTTCTCAACAAGCATATGAATGACTAATCCTGCCTCAGTCATTAAAGTATGTACCCCTGAAGAACCATGTAGCTTCCAAATCAGTATCCAAACCATCCCAGTCAGTGTGTGTTTGCACAGATGGTGCACCTTTAGAAGATTTAACAGCTTTCCTCCCCTATTTGGATACACTAATTCTCTTCTTTAATTTCTCCATATCCTTCTTCTTTTGCTGTTTCTTCAACCTAGCAGCCCTAAACCAAGCCTTGTGGTGGTTGATAACAGGTTTGGCCTTCTTCTTAAGCTGCCTGATCTGAGCCTTCAAATCTTTAATTTCTGCAGCTTGAGCTGTGACCTGTATACACAAAGAAACACAAAGATCATATACACTTTGAAGTGTTAGGCCATCCTCATTCCCTAATAGGGATCTATCACTGGATGAGTGACCTCCGTGATTCCCACCAGAACCTTCTGGATTAGAATCAGGAATAGGGATAGAAGAAGAAGGTCTGAGAGATGGGTCAGGCTGTGACTCAGGTTGGTCTTCACTTGGGTGAGTAAGAGAGGGTATTGGTTGGGATTCAGATGGTATTTTTGAAACTTCACCCTCATCCTCTGTTGGTTGAACCAACATAGAGTTAAATAAAGGTGTGGCATTCCCTGAAAAGTTTTTACCCTTTTTAACCATAAATGTCAAAACCATTTTAGTTAAGGCTGGGACTGGAAAGTGATCCATAGGGATAGGCACATCCCTTAACTGGTTTCTCAAAAAGATTTGTAAAAATCTTGGATACATGACAAACTTCTTAGATGCATCCAAGTGTCTCACCATACCATCAAAAATACCATCTTCTTTCTGTTTAACTTGTAATCTAAGAAAGAAGGTGAGTTCACCAATGGAACTCATTTGAAACCTGCTCTTCATCAATGCCTCAAGCTCATCACACCAAGACTTCTTTGTAGAACAAAAAATAATATCATCCACATATACTTGTACCAGCATAATATCCTTCTTGTCATTCTTTATAAAGAGATTCTTGTCAATGGTTCCTCTTCTGTATCCAATTTGCTCCAAGAAAGCAGATAAGGTAGCATACCAAGCTCTATGAGCTTGATGTAAACCATATAAAGCCTTTACAACTTTGTAGACCTTGTTAGGATGCTTAGGATCTACAAAACCTAGATGTTGCGACACATAAACTTCCTCATCAATTGTACCATACAGAAAGGCACTCTTCACATCCATTTGATAAACTATGAATCCCATATAAGAAGCAAAGGCCAAAAAGATCATGATGGCTTCAATCCTAGCCATAGGAGAAAAAACCTCATCATAGTCTATCCCTTCCTCTTGTCTATATCCCCTCATTATGACAAGAACTTGTGCAATAGTCTCATCATTTCACCAAAAACTATAGGAGTAGGTGTTGAAGTCGCTGTTGGAGTAGCACTTTCCCTTGAATCTTGATCTTTATTCTCAGCAGTACCTTCAACCTGTCTATCGGTACCTTCATCTTGCTTGTCGGTACCTTCATCTGGCTTGACAGTACTTTCATCTGGCTTGACAGTACTTTCATCTGGCTTGACAGTACTTTGTTGCAGATCAGTACCTTTTGTGCTTCCTCCCTTTTCAGCACTTCCCTTGTCTTCTACAACCAATGTATCACCTGACAAGTGAAGTTCCTCAGTTTTGGAACTTGTTTTGGGTTCCTCAACCTTGGAATCAGTCTTCCCTTCATCTTGAGCAAGAGTGTAGTCCATGGCTTCATTTAACGTGGCTTCCAAATCAGTATCCAGAGCATCCCAGTCAGTGTGTGTCTGCACAGATGGTGCACCTTTAGAAGATTTTGAGGAGTTTTCCCTCCCTGTTTGGATAACACTTCTTCTCTTCTTTGATTTCTCATACCTCTGTCTTTTGTTGTTTCCTTCTACCTAGCAGCCCTAAACAACTTTTGTGGTGGTTGATAACAGGTCTGGCCTTCTTCTTAAGCTGCTTGATCTGAGCCTTCAAATCTTTAATTTCTGCAGCTTGAGCTGTGACCTGTTTACATAAAGAAACACAAAGATCATATACACTTTGGAGTGTCAGGCCATCCTCATTCCCTGATAGGGATCTATCACTGGATGACTGACCTCCATGATTCCCACCAGAACCCTCTGGATTGGAATCAAGAATAGGGATAGAAGAAGAAAGGTTGTGAGAAAAAATGTCAAGGGCTGTGACTCAGGTTGGTCTTCACTTGTGTGAGTAGAGAAGGTAATGGGTATAGGGGATTCAGGATGTCTGTTTAAAACTAACACCCTCAATCCTCTGTGGTTGAACCAACATAAGGTTAAATAAAGGTGTGACATTCCCTGAAAAGTTTTTACCCTTTTTAACCATAAATGTCAAAACCTTTTTAGTTAAGGCTGGGACTGGAAAGTGATCCATAGGGACAGGCACATCCCTTAACTGGTTTCTCAAAAAGATTTGTAAAAATCTTGGATACATGACAAACTTCTTAGATGCATCCAAGTGTCTCATCATACCATCAAAAATTAATTTTGAAAAATTATATTTTTGATTAGTTGCCAAACAAATCACTGCTGTGGCAATATTAGTGGGAATTTGATCCCAAGAAGTGCTTTTAGAACTGATGCAGTGATTCATGGTATGAAAAAGAAATTTCCATTGAGGTGAAAAGAGGGCTTTGTTAAAAGTTAAAGTATTTAGGTCCCCCTCATACCCCATTAACTAAATAGTGTCAAATATAGCCTGATTGTTCAAAGTATCTATCCCATCAGCATCATCAAAAAGAAGATCACTTCTTATTGATGCCTCTGAGATAGTCACAGGCTTGCCAGCAACAATGGCATCTATATAACTAATGTTGTTGACTGTTCTGGACTTAGCAGATGTCCAGAACTGTTCAACAAACGAAGTTGAGACTATGGGACTTACAGTGAGTGCAAAGTGGATTGAACTGTGTGTGAGGAAGTCCATAATTTGATGAAACTCAGTGTTCCCATCATTCTTTTCCAAGTAGGCAACCATATTGTGCTTTGAGCAGAAATCCAAACCAGCCATTGTTGATCGACGATGATGAAAAATTAGGGTTTGTTAATTGAAGTCGATTAAGAGAGTTTAGGTGAATAAATTGTGTAATTGAGATGGGTATTTATAGAAGGAGCAATCCCAATGTCAAAGAAACCGCCAAAAATTACACTTTAGACCCCTACCGGTATTTTCTCTAACGGCTTTATAGCGGTACAAACTTTGCCTGTCGGTACTAACTATAAGCCTATCGGTACTAACTTTTGTCAACCAAAAATTGAACAAGTCTGGCAACAAGAGTTCTTTAGTACCATCTATAGCTCTCTCCAATTACTCTCTAGAACCCAAATAACTCTATGAAAAACATCACCATTGTTCAATATCTTTCTGTCTCACTGTTTGAAGAACATTTCTATATCAATGTACAACAAATTATCCTTGGACCTCCCCTTAACTAATGCAGCCTATAGATTGATCATTCCAATAGTAACAACCAAGAACTTAAACCTGCTAATATCAAATGCCTTTGTTAAAAGATCAGCTACATTGTTATCAATGTGAATCTTAGACACCTAAAACAACCATTTCTCATAAGCATCTCTTATGAAATGGTGCCTAATTTCTATATGCTTGGTCTTGGAATGAAAGACTGGGTTCTTGGAAATGAAAATAGTGCTCTCATTGTCAATATAAATCCTTGTATTCATAAAGTTAAACCCATAGTCCAGAATTTGGTTTTGAATCCACAAGACCTATCCACATCAATTTGCAGCAGCAACATATTCAGCCTCTTTAGTAGAAGTAGCCACAATTGTTTGCTTCTTGCATTGCCATGAAATCAACCTATGACTAAGAAATTGACAACCTCCTGTTTGTTGTGGATTTCCTGTCAAGGTTAGCACCACCATAGTCACTGTTTAAATAAGCTACCAAGTCAAAAGATGATTCTCTAGGATACCAAAGGCCTAGTTTGGGTTTGCCTTTGAGGTACCTAAAGATCCTCTTCACAGCCTGAAGGTGTGAAGTTTTAGGAGTAACTTGGAACCTGCTACAAGCACATACAACAAACATAATATCTGGTCTAGAAGCAGTCAAGTACATTAAAGACCTAATCATAGACCTATAAAGATGCACATCCACATCTGCTGCTTCCTCATCCTTAACCAGTGGCTTATGAGTCTTAATGGGAGTACTAGCGTGCTTCATTCATACTCATAAAATCAAACTTCTTTCGGATCTCTGCAACATATTTATCCTGACTTATGAAAATTACCATCTTCTTTCTGTTTGACTTGTAATCTAAGAAAGAAGGTGAGTTCACCCATGGAACTCATTTGAAACTTGCTCTTCATCAATGCCTTAAACTTATCACACCAGGACTTCTTTGTAGAACCAAAAATATAATATCATCCACATAAGATCTTGTACCAAGCATGATATCCTGTCATGGTCCTTCTTTATAAGAGAGAGTCTTATCAATGGTTCACCTCTTTCTTGTATCCACTTGGCTCCAAGAAAAGCAGATTAAGGTAAGCATAACCAAGCTCTAGGAGCTTGATGTAAACCATATAAAGCCTTTACAACTTTGTAGACCTTGTTAGGATGCTTAGGATCTATAAAACCTGGAGGTTGAGACACATGAACTTCCTCATCAATTGTGCCATACAAAAAGGCACTCTTTACATCCATCTGATAGACTATGAAATCCCATAAAGAAGCAAATGCCAAAAAGATCTGATGGCTTTCAAATCCTAGCCTATGAGTAAAACTTCATACAATATCTATCCCTTCCTCTTATCTGTAACCTTAGGCAACTAATCTTGCCTTATTTCTAACTACAATACCTCTTTCATCCTTCTTATTCTTGTAAACCCATTTTGTCCCAATTACCTTCTTCCTAGAAGGCAAATCAACCAAAATCCAAACCTTTTGAAGGTTGAACTGTAGCAGCTCTTCTTGCATAGCATCAACCCAACTTTCTTCTTCAAGAGCTTTAGATATCTTCTTGGGTTTAATCTGAGAAATGAAGCAAGCAAACAAGCAATGCTGAAAATCCTTGTAATTATTTCTTTTCTGCTTTTGAATATAGCTCACAAGAGCATGTGCTAAACCTTTCTCCACTTTGCTCCTTGTCTAAACTGCTGATTTTGGATCTCCAAGAATCTAAGAAGTAGGATGAATAGAGTGTATCCTAGATTTAGCAATAGGACTATGATCCATAAAGGTTTCCAAATTAGTGAAGTTAGTCACTACACCCTCATCATCATAAGAGGCACTGGTAAATAACCCATCTTTTGGGACTTCATGAATATCCTCAAGATCAAGAATCTGAGAATCATCTTGATAAGCATACTTGGATGGATCAGGATAAGACAATCTAGCTGCTCTAACATCTCCTGAAGAACTGGCAGCATTAACTGGTGTGCTAATAGTATTAACTGATGTGCTAGTAGTATTAACATTGTTAGTACTGCTAGCTCTAGCAGTACCTTCTTTAAGAAGAAAATCCTTAGTATCATGAGCAAACTTCTTTCTAAAAGCTTCAGCTGCATCATTGGCTTCATTTTCTTATCTTTTGAGCTTTTCAAGTTCCTCCAAAAAGATTTGATGTGACTGATCTACTGGCTCCTTACTTGTCTTTAAACCAGCATCTTCATTTGGCTTGTCACTTCCAATATTTATCTCCGAGCTCTTGATAGTTGAAGAGTAAGAAGGCCAGAATGGTAGTACAAAGTGTTCTTCAACAGGTTCAGCTTCCACTTTATAATTACTTGCATCATTATCATCTTGTGTACCTGCACTACCATTAGCTTCTATTGGACCTGCAGTTTTGGTAGCTTTATTCTCTGCAGTAACAGGCTGATAGTTCATAGAATCAGTTAAATAATCAAGATCAAACAGCCAAGTAGGTCCTTTCCCTGCAACATTAGGTTTGTTCTCTAAAAAGTTTATATGCAGGTTTTCTTCAACTCTCTTGGTTTCTAAGTTATATACCCTAAAAGCCTTGCTATTTAGGGAATACCCAACTAAGAAACCTTCATCAGCCTTTTCCTCAAACTTGCCCAGGTGGTCAATGGTATTCAAGATGGTCACATGGCACCCAAAAGGTCTTATATAGCTTATGATTGGTATTTTACCAGTTATAAGCTCATAAGGAGTCTTATTTTAAGGTTTGGTCACTAATACCCTATTAAGGACATAACAGGCAGTACTAACTGCTTCAGCCCAAAAAGTGTTAGGTAAAAATGAATCTGCTAGCATTGTTCTAGCAGCCTCAATTAGGGTCCTATTTTTCCTCTCAGCAACTCCATTTTGCTGTGGAGTTCTGGCATTACTATATTCCCTCTTGATCCCTTTTGACCCATAGAATTCAATCATGTCCCTATTCTTGAATTCTATACCATTATCACATCTAATAGTTTTAACCTTTTTGTTTAATTGGTTTTCAAATTTTCTTATAAAGTCCTTAAGGATTCCACTAGTTTCATCCTTAGTTCTTAAAAAGAACACCCAACTAAACCTGCTAAAATCATCAGTGATAACCAGGCAGTAAGTCTTATGGTTTATACTCCTTACAGATGTAGGTCCAAATAAGTCCATATGCAGAAGCTGTAAGGGCTGACTAATAGAGCATACTGATTTGGCCTTACAGGAGGCCTTGTGTTGCTTTCTTTTTTAACAAGCAACACAGGTGTGGTTATTTTGAAAAATCTTGGAAGGTAAACCTCTCACAAGGTTTCCCTTCACAAGTTTGTTTAGAGTTTTAAGGTTAACATGTCCCAACCTCCTATGCCATTTGTTAGATTCATCAACTGTGGCCTTTGCAATTAAACAAGCTAAACTTCCAGTAGGAACAATGTTCTCCAAGTTGAAACTGTACATATTGTTTTGTCTAGGGATTCTAAGTAATACTTGATTTTCATCAGGCAACTTAAATTTAGGAGAGATTAAAATGTTGTAGTTCTTTCACAAAGGACACATCCTCAAAATCTAAGTTTCCAGTTTTTATTTTACCTTTACCAGTTATGTAACCTTTACTACCTTCAAAAGCAACAGGGCCACCATTTCAGTCTTGATATTCAGCAAGTTGGGCCTTGTTTCCAGTCATGTGCCTGGAACATCCACTATCAACAATCCATTTATTCTTTAAAGCTTTATGTGGATTATCCTGCACATGAAAAATAAGAGAAATTAGTTTCTCTTAGGGACCCAAGCCATTTTTGGCTTGGGTCTGCCTAGTGGATCTTCAGAATTAACAAATTTTCTAGAATTTGATCCACCATTGTATTTGGAGAATTTATTCACATAGTTCCTCTTTGGTCTCCAAACACAATCTGCTGAGGGCTTAACAGCAGTTTTCCCTATGCCCCCAACAGCACTAACTGCTTTGTCCCCAGCAGTATTAACCTTTTGATTTGCAAGATTTGTTTTTGGTGTTGTTGTTCTTTTAAATGGCCTTCTAATAGGTGAATGAGTTTTATGAAAAACAGTTTTTGGTCTAACATTATTAACAATAGGTTTAACAGTATTAACTTTCCTGGCAGCATTAGTTGGTACTGCCTGACTGTTAAAATTATGTCTAGCAGTATTAACATTGTTAGTACTGCTAGCTCTAGCAGTATTAACTGGAATTCTGCCAGTTCTAGTTAGTACTGCTGTAGGAACAAATTGGTTTTGGTGATTCACTCTTTGCACATTGTTCCACACTGGCCTATTTTCCCTTTGACCAGTACCCTTACACATCCTTTTGTTCAATTCAGCTTGTTTAGCCATTCTTTTCTCATGGAAATCACAATCTCTAATAAGATGGCTAAAACTACCACACACAAAACATGCTTTCATAGTAAATCCATATCCCAAATCCAGATTTTGAGACATTAAACCATTACAATCTCTCCTGTCAACTTTAGGACTTTGACTATATGGGTGTTGATTTTTAACAGTTTCCCTAGGAGTTTTTACATGCTTAGCAGTATTAACAAAAGCAAAACTAGGTTGTTCCTGTTCTTTTGAAGTTGTAGTCACACAATCATCATCACTATCTAACTCATACTCCTTAATGATATGAGCATCAGACCAGACTTTAGGTTGACTTACTACTTTGGGTTCATTGACAACTGGTTCAGGCATAGATTCAAGTGTTTCTTTACTAGAATTGGATTCACAAGAATTAAAGTCACTGCTCCTAGCATTAGATTCACTAGGTTTAGATTGCTTTGGACCATATGTAAATTGTGATTCGTTAATTTCTTTATCAGGTCCAGAAGGGATGTAGATCCTTGTCATTGGAGGGGAACTACACGCATCCCCTCTGCAAGCTCCGATACCACTTGTAGATCCTAATTCAATATAGATCTTTCTAGCTTGTTAAGGGTTGTAGCCAATATGGATAGTTCCACACTAACTACATGAGAAACAATGACTATGAACACTATAAGTTATGCGGAAACTAACTTATAATGCTAAGAAGAACAATGAATATTAATAATTAAACTTTTGTATTGATCTGCTAAAATGATTACAGATTACTAACTATGAGATTGCTTTATTTGGTGAGAGATTGATATTCTCTAATGCCGTAGGGTTCCTTTTATACACCAAGGATAAACCCTAACATACTTACAAAACGCATAGAAGATAATGCATATCTTTTCCTAAAATAGCTCATGCATGTCTCTTAAACGGTACTAACTATTTTGTACTGGCGGTACAAACTAATACTAACGGTACAAACTATAACTGTCTGTACTTTCTATTACAACTAGCGGTACTAAGTCAGGAAAGCATAATTCCCAACAGTTATCGAAATCCTTTTTATCTCAAACAAGCTCAACAGAAATAATAGAGTTTGTATAATGGCAAAGTTCTATTAGAAAAGCATGATCCTCTGACTGTGTATGATTCAGAGGAGACACTGGAACTCGCTCAAGAGAGTCGCTTAAAAATTAAACAATCGAACAAAGAAATAAAACCAACAAATTATACAAAGATTAATCATCTTTTCGGGGTTTTTGTTTCTCAAACGGCCAAGTCACGTGAAGAGTTTTATCTTTCAAATACTTTCAAAACGGCTAATGTTTCTAAATCAATTTCAATACCAAATGAAGAGTTTTCGGATGATACTACACCAAGTGTTGCATGAAAATTTCTAAATGAGGTAAAAAGCACCATTGTGACTCTTCAACGTGTTGTCAAACAAAAAATGACTTTAGATATACACAATTGGTCGTCTTCTGTTCACCAAGAGATTCACAAAATTGTAAAAGATGAAATTTTCCCTATCGTTAACCAAGTTGATGCTAGAGTGCAAAATTTCAAAATACAATTTTTGAAAGAAGCAGCCAAATTTGTTCGAGACTTCAAATCTCTTGCAAAAGAAGCTGATGAATCTCTTGCTAAGCACAAGGCATTGGAATTGGAAATTGAGCGTCTCTTGAGAGCAGTTGTCAGTCAGGATATTATGTCTATTGTGCAAAATAATTCTGTTGTAGATACATCAAATCTCCAAACTGAGCTTGAACGTACGAAAGAACGATTTGAAAATTGTATCATTAAAAAGGAGAATGAATATGCTAAACTTTGGAATGATTGGTACAAAAAATGTGAAGAATGCAAATATGACAAAATTTCGTACGATAAAGCTTATAATGACATGCAACAAAAGATCGAACGGTTGCAAGCTCAGTTGGGAGATCCCAAGGGTAAAAGTAAGGATACTCCATGTGTATCAGATACCCTTGATCCTTTGCCTCAGAAACTTGAAAATGAGAACATAGAATTAGAGTATCAGGTTCAGAATTATTAAAAAGAAAATGCTCATCTTAAGATTGCATATAAGAACATGTTTGACTCTATAAATGTGACACGGGCTCAAACCAAAACAATAATTAACTCTTTGCAAGATAAATTACATGACACGATCTATGAAAATGCTAAGTTAAGAGCTTAGTTATTTGATAGGACTTCTGAATAAATGGACACCACTAAAGGTATGAGTGTGAATACTCAGTTTAGAAAGCAATCAATATTGGGAAAACCACCTTCTTCTTCTGGATCAAAACTATATTCTGTAACTCCTCTTCCTAAATTTAAGGTTTTCCCAAGGTTGGTGAGTTGAATGCTTTGTCAAAACCAGTCACTTCAAACTTGACACCTTCCTCTTGTAAATCAACAGTTGTGAACAATGAAAGAGTGATTGCTCCAGGAATCTTTAGTATTAATCCTTTTAAAGCTTCTAGGGTAGAAAACTTTGTGCCTAACAAACATGTAAAAGCAAGTGTTAGGACAAAACTGATCACTGTTTCACAAACTCATGTCATCACTAAGAAAGATGTAAATTCTATCATAAATGGTTTCTCTCCTAAAAACATTGAAAGCACTACTAGGACTAGAAGACCACAGCCTAGGAATAATCCTAAGAGTGATAAGGTCACTCTTAAGTCTAAGAGTAGTTGCCTCTTGAATAAGTTAGAGAAAATAAAAGAAAACCATAGGAGTTTACAATCTTCTAACTATCCGGACCATACGTCATTTGAACGTAATAAAATTAAGCTTGCAATTTGAAATGAAAAATCCAAAGGTATTTGTGCTACATATAAGCAATGTCTAATTACTGCTAATCATGATGAATGTGTGCTTCAATATGTAAATGGCATAAAATCTAGAAAGAAAAACCAAAGTGCTAATGTTTCAAAAAGTGCAAATCAAAAGAAACATAAGGTAAATGTCAAGAAATCAAATAGCTAGGGTCTAAAGAAAGTCTTGCTTCACCTAGTAAACCTAGATCTTTCCTTAGGTGGTTACCAACTGGTAGAATTTTTGACCTTTATGGAAAAATAACTTCATCCAGTAACACTGAAAGTGAGTCTGACACATCTGTGTGTGATAATGCAAGTGCTTCTAACCCTCAAGAACCTACAAACAAAGGGTTTCATAGTTTTACTTATTTTCTTGGCAGGTTTTTGAAACTCCAAAGACAGAATTCATGTATCTATCTGCTAGTTGTCTTCTGAGTACGTCTAGGGATGGCTTATGTACACTTCAGTGTATAACCCGAACTTCAGGTAAAAGGGGAGTGTATGCTTCAGTGCGCTTTACCTTAAAAAGAAGAGAAATCTTCTTGTTTTAATGCTTTTAGACACACCCTCTCATATCTTCTTTTGTGTGTCTAAAACATTACACAACTGTAAATATCTATCAGAAAAGCAAAATATAAAAATATAAAAGCAATAAAAGCAAAATGCAAAATCAAAAAATTTCAAAAATACCAAAAATAATCTTCTCCAACATGTCTCTCGACAATCGATAACATTTGAGCACCTAGAGATGTTGATTAATACTAACACGAGTGAATAAATGAAGTTCGAGCGAGAGTTTCAAATGATTTCAAAACATGTCTTTTCAACTTTTTCGCTACGACTTCTAAGTAAATGTCAGCTTAGGACTCGGTCTCTAAAGAAAGGAAAATGTTCATTTATGTCCATTTATCCTACACAATGGGAAGTTCATATATTTTCGGTCTTGAGCAATGTCATATAAACATTTAAAGTTTTGAATGCTCAAGAGAAGCACTAAGGAAATGATAATTAATAAGATACATCTGACATCATTTTCTGTTGAGCATACTTTTTCAAGATATTTTCAAAAATAAAAAAATTCAAATTCTTTCAAAATTGTGTGCTCAACAAACTCTCACTTCAAGTTTTCACTCTATTCTATAATTAAAGGGGAGTATCATAATTAGTTCATTCTGCATGCACTCTTGTTCTCCCAAGACTTATGTAAACTCATGTGAATTCCAGACATTAACTTGTTTTTAATTCACTAATTGTCAAAAATTGTAACCACATATGCTATTTTTAAGGGGGAGAATAGTGATTAAAATGTGATTAATACGGATAAACAACGGATACGATCTTAAATCTATAAGTGCGTTCCCAAACCACACATGTGCAAAACACTTTCATAATATGGTGCATATGTGTAAGGGGAGCTTTTTGGTAACTCTGGAAATGCTCAATGTGTCTTAAATGGTTTATCAAACACGTTGATTGATTTTTATCAAATGGTTTTATGGATCTTTATGGCAATACCCCAAAGGCCGACCAACTTTTGTTTCTCAAGGAGTTATAAGGCGGTTAAGGTTAGGTATATTCGTTCCATGATCCAACCAGAACCGGAGGGATCTACCCAGGAACACTCCAATTGTAACAACCCGAGTTTCAGGTCAACGTCTATCTCGAGCTACGATAATTATTTTTGCTACGTAATTAATTATAGTCGTCTATGCTATATAAGGTTTGATGAAAACTTCCATTTATATGGTAATTTCAAGCCGTGATTGAGTTTCTATTTGTTTTTAGCGTTTAAAAAGTCAGAAAAATTTATATTGTTGCCCCGAGAGCGTGATTATGTTATTTTTGTATTTTACGATGTTTCTCTGAGTTTTTGTAAAAACCGTGTTTAAAGGTCGTGTTTTACGTGATTTAACATTTTATTAAACGTTTTATAGTAAAATTAGTGGGACGGATTTAAAATATTTACTAAAGTGGTGTGACCCGAGTTTTTGGTCGACTTTACTAACGAAATAAATGCTTTGTATTAACTTTGAAGGACTAGTGAGAAATAGGGACTAGAATTGCCAATTTGCCAAACTCTTTTCCTATAAATAGGACATTTACACACATTATAACTTTTTAATAAAATTCACTCTCCTCCCTCTACTCCCTTGTTTGAACCGGCCACACAAACACCACCATATTCTAGTCAATTTTCTAATATGCATTAAGATCAAATTACATATTATTAATCCTTGTTTCAAGAGCTACAAAACCCACTATTAAAATCCTACATGCATTAAGATTTGGAGAAGTTAGATTTTTGGTTGGTTCTTGCCATTTTCGTGTATAAAGGGGTGTTCAAAAGGGTTAGATTGTTTGGTGTTGTTTGGTGTATAAAGTTGGTTGATTGAAAAAGGTTTTGTTTGGTTTGTTTGGTGTTCGTCTGATTTCAACCAAAGAGAAACCATAGTTTGATTTTCTTATAAGCATTGTGAGCATCTAGTTATGTTTTTGTGTTGGTTAATTTATTTATATTGCGTGTTATATGATTATTGCTATAAGATTTAAGTGCGGAAATTATTGAAAGCATATTTGGTTATTGACCAAATTTTGATGGTTTTGGTATGATTAAATAGGATAGCTAAGCATGTTTTGATAGTCAGATTATGTCAAAAATGTCATTTTGATAGGTTTTGGGTTGACCAAGTTTGACAAGAAAGTTTAACTTACCCGTAGCGAGTCGAGAATTTCTGAAAGTTAATTTTGATTATGTCAAGTGAGAGTGTTTGCCTTTAGCTACGTTTCGCTAGGTGGATCGTCACGTAACTCTTAATAATGAACGTTTTACAGCCAAGTCAAGTTTGGTTGTTTTTGGGGTAAAAAGTCAACTATGAAGTTTGACTTTTGAAAGTCAAACTTGCGTAAACTTTTGAATATAGTCAATAATGAGTAATAGGTTAGTAAGGTTAGTTAATGGATAACGAAATATGAAGTTCGGATTATATTATCCTTACTTTCAGTAACTTTCTAAAAATGGAAACTTTGTGGAAAAGTGTTGTAATATTGTTAAGTGCGTCAAAGAGAATTGTTTTGCGTCGCACTTGAAGATTGTAGTATATAATTGTATATACGTATTGGTAACATATATATATATATATATATATATATATATATATATATATATATATATATATATATATAAGCAAGTATGTATTATATGAATTATTTTACTTTTAGTCACGTACCGCTATATAGGTATTATATAGGTCGCGGTTAGGACGTGAAGCTATTTGCAATTGTTGATTTGATTGAATTGGATCTTTTTCTTAAGGTGAGTTCATAGCCTTGCATTTAATTCTTTTAATTGTTTTTGAACCCACGAGGGCGATACATGTTTGTTTTATTTAAATCGAACACATATGAATTTATGGTATGCTGGACCTGAATATGAGATTGTTTCTGCATAAGTTGCTATTGTCGAAGTCCCTTATTTCATGAACTGTTAATATCCTTGTAAGGTGAACGTTAATGCATTAAATAGATCTATTGGGTTTGACAACCCTGTCCGGGGTTTGAATCCTTATGACCACCCTGTCAAACGGATATTTTATATTTAGAAAGTAGTAGGTATATGACAATAATACCTTGTTTTGGGGCACATTAATATATGAAATAGTATATGTATTGTTAACGTTCGGTGTCATGAGCTTATTGCATAAAAGAAAAGAAGTTGCTATACATTGCATACGTTGCTTTGTTTTCCCAAAAACTAATTATGTGTTCAAAGATTATTACTTATTAATTATTTTTAACTCTATGAATTTCATTCAACATTGTTGTTAACGTTTTAAACATGTTTTATCCCAAGTAACCAAGGATGAAGGCAACGATGGTGTGGAGGTGTCGTGCGTGTGATGGATTTGTTGAAAGACTACTTGTGTGTTCCTTGTCTTTCAAAAACAATGTCTTAAGTTGTTCTAAAAACAATGTCTTTATTTTGAAACAATAGTTTTCAAATGTTGTAATGGTTGTGGTTGCGATTCTATGGGGACCTAAACGCGTTTTAATTATATTTAGAAAGTAGTAGGTATATGACAATAATACCTTGTTTTGGGGCACATTAATATATGAAATAGGATATGTTTTGTTAACGTTCAATTGCTAAATTCCGCTGCGCAATCCAAAGTCCTTTGGTTGGGGTGTTATAGAGTGGTATCAAGAGCCTAAGGTTATAGAGAACTAGGTTGAGTTTTTTTGAAAACCTAAACTATAACGCTTTTACACGCACACCAAGACTCCTCGTTGCCATTGGTTACATGTGAAAAGAAAAGGTAAATTTATAAATTGTTATGTATAGGAATATTTACGTATGTGTTGTATGTATAAATGGTTATGTATGGATATATTTATGCATGTGTTGGATGCATAAAGTGTTATGTATTGGTACATTTATGCATGTATTATAATCATAGAATGTCATGTGATTATATGATAACTATTATTATATATGTTTGAAGTATAATTAAGGTATATACTGAACAAGAATGTCACGATTTGTGAATTTCTATTTGTTGCACTTTATGCGAACTGTTATTTTGATAATAGTGTTCCAATAAGAATAAGAAGTGATACGCTATAAAGTAAGTATTATATGATATTTTCTAAATTATCATGGTGAACGTAATTCCTCTCGATCATGTGGATGATGTACTTGTCGTTGAGCCGAATCAACACGATGATGTTCCTGTTGTTCCCAAGCCTGTCTTAGAAGATGAAGACGAGGACCCAGAAGAGGAAGAATTTAAGGAAGAAGAACCCCAAGAAGAAGAATATGATATGGAAGTCGACATCGAGAAAGATGAGAATAAGCCAGAGTTGACATATCCTTAGGAAGAGGTAGATCCTCTTAACCCTCCGCAACCTACTTCTGAGTCAGAACCTGAGGATGTGATTGAGGTTGAGAATACGATTAATGATAGGTGTAAAATACACATATCTGTTAACACCAAAAATGACCCTAAATGACCAAAAATACAGTAAAAATGGCAAAGATATGTGTGTTTTTGTGTTTTGTGTATGCAGGTATGGATAAAGCAAAAAATCACAAGGAAACGGTCAAAAACAGGCAAACACGAACACGAGAAAGGAAGAGCCGTAAGCCAAAGTCAAAAAGTCAACCTTGGTCAACTCTCAGTCAACCAAAGTCAAAGTAAACACTAGAAGACAAAATCTTAAAAGTTCAAATCTAATACCTCAAGTTTCAAAAGTTACACAAATGGTCCTTGAAGTCTAAATGGGCCCATTATCCCTAAAAACCTCACCCGGATCCAAAGCCCAAAACAAAAGCCCAATATCCAACCCATAAACCTTTTATAAAAATCCAGGGGCCATTTCTGCCATTATTGAAAGTCATTTAACACTACACTTTTTCTTAAAACAAAGACAAGGACTTACTTTGCCATATCCCCAAAGTTATACCCCCTTTTTACCCCCTCAGTTAAAACTGGGCGTGAAAAAATGTTAGGTACTGTTCATTCATCTTCTCCATTCACCACTAGTAAAAACAAAGGGCTTTCGTCAATTGAAGGGTAAGATGGACAATTCAAGAGCTCTAGTACATGATGGCAGGGTTTTAAAAGTCATTTCAAGCATCCTCATTGGTCAAGACAAGCAAGAATGCCACGTGGATACAAAGGAAGCACAAGGAAATGTGGGTTTTTACACTATAATCACTCTCTAAAGAAGCACAGACGTCTCAATCATGGATTGCCACGTTGGCAATCCGTGTGAGAAAGAATGTGATCCAAGGGTTGAGAATTACTCTCCAATGATTGAAAGTTTGTACGGTTGTGATTGAGAGGAGCGTGGGATGCAAGCAAAAGCCTAGAACCTTCAGATGAGCACTATAAATAGCTCACCCTCACACACACTCATAGAGTTTTTTACTTTTTAAAATTTTCTAGTTTTAGCTTAAGTTTTTAGTTTAATTTTCAGCCATTGTAATTTTCATTTCAGTAATGTAAAAAAGCTTTTAAGATTAATGAAATTAAGTTCTTATTGTCATAAGTTTCTGTTTTGATCCATAAGGTCTTAATCCTCTTAATAAGCTCTAATAAGCTCAGTAGCTCTCTCAAGTCTATAAGCTTGAGATTGAGCTTGTTTAATCAAGCTGTAATCATACTTAAACATTTAAATCAGTTAAACTTAATTATCCTTGCTTATTGACTTGGATCTATGGAAGAGAAGCTAAGTGATAAGCTAGAGCTAGTTGATAAGCTCATTTGAGCCTAATAGCTTCTGTTTGGCTGAAGCTTATTGAGTGCGTTTCCTTTAACTTTCTGTCCTTAATTTCCGCTATTGTAATTTACTTATTTGCTTATTAGTAGTTTTAAAAACTAAACTTGCTTATCGTAGTTTACTTAATTTGATCTATTATTAATTTTGTTGTTTTCAATACATCCATTTATGCTAATTAATCATTCAAGATCCAGTAGTTCCCTTTAATTCTGTTGTTATTTTTTTTATTTTTATTTTTTTTTTTTTAATTATGTTTTAGTCTTGTGTATAGCTAGCTAAGTCTAAGTTGTAAGCTTACAGCTAGCTGCTGTTAAAGGCAGGGGTCATTAGTTACCACTTTTAGCTTAGTATAATATAATTTTAAATACAATCTGTTATAAAAAATAAAAGCAAAAAATAAATCATTTAATAAAACTAAAATAGCCTAAAATACATAAAAAAACACAAATAAAAAAGAAAAAAAAAAAAAAAGAAAAGAATAAAAAAAAAAAAAAAACAAAAGTATGAACCCACCAACCCCCACAAACCCCGCCACCAACTATTCAACACCCCCACCCCCCTATACACCCCCCACCACACCCATACTTCCCTCTCCCATAACACACCAAAACTGTATACCACACAAGGAAGCCCCCCACTAATAGCACCATAACTCCACCACTCCCCCAAACACCCCCTAACACCCCCCCCCCACCCTCCCCCACCCTCACCATTCCCCACGCAAACCACCACCGAAAGAGCACTACCTCAAACCCCCTCCCACCTCACTCCACTCGCCCAACTACTCCCCACATCCCCCCCCACAACCGCATCCCCCCCCCGCCATCCACCCCCCCTCCCCCCCCCCCCCTCCCCCCACAGCATCCCTACTTTCAACGCCCACCCACTCCCCCCCCCCAGCCCAACTCTCCAAACCATCCCACCCCCCCCCCACGACGCCTCGCTCCACGCTAAACCCATCGTACATAAATCGTTTGTTCGTTTCCGGCTAAATAGACCTGTATATAAGCTCGTACAGTCAACACCTATTAATGGTTTTCAACCATTATATCTTAAAATCCTAGCTTACAAGCAACTCTGTCAAGAACATCAAGGAGTGTATGATTTAGTTCCTTTGACCACCACAAAGTCCAAGTGAATGGTGCATTCCCCACAGAGTCATGTTTGCTTTGCATTTAAAACTAATGGTTAAATAGATTTGCCTCCTCAAGTTACATTTCAATTTATAAAAAGTTAAGAGTTAATTTGTGTTGATTTGCACCAGGGGCGAATTCTCTTTCCTCTTTGCTTCCAACAATTGGATCAAGCCTTAGGCTTAGTCTTTGTTTGTATTGTGTCAAATACACTCATTAAGAGTGAGTATTGCAGGTTTAACACATTAAGGCAACCTTCAAAGTGGTACAGCCATTTTTGCCATTTTGCATCAGTTTAGTACCACTGTAGTCTTTTAACTGGCAGTGGCTTTTGGATCAAACCTTTAGTGATGGCTCAAGTAGTTTTTTTAGACTTTTAAAATCATAGGTTCATAATTACTATATAGGATAATTCATTTAAGACTTGTTTTCTCATTTCTAGCTTATAACTTAAGAAAATCTTGCATTTAAAAGTTACAAAATCGTTAAAAAAATCAAAATCAGTAGATATAGAACGTTAGTTTTCATTTCTAAAATTTTAACCTTATATAGTTTGTTTTAATAAGGGTTGAATATATACTTAAAGTAGGTGATTAATTTTCCATAGATTATAGCTTTGATTTGGCTTATTGTGCATTTAGGCTTATATTGAGTTTTGAGCTTTAGTGGTATTCCCTAGTTGCTATCTTAATCTTCAATTTCCATAAAACTTTAATGTTAGTAATAATGAGCTTGTTAATTTAGCTTTTAGACATCATTAGCTTTCAGGAATAGCTTTTGAATTCAAGTTTGAGCTTAAATGAAAAGTGCGTGCAAGCCTTTTAGTCAATACAGTTTTTTTAACCTTCAAAAGGCCACTTTTCGGAGTCTGCCACTCATAAGTTGTTTTTGAGCTCAATTGTTGATTAAGCTGTGGTTGTCTTTGTTAAAGTTGTTAAGAATAGCGTAATCTACAAACTTATGATCTTTGAGTTTTCAAAAAAAAAAAATAAATCAAAAAGGGGTGTAGGGTCCAGACTTGAACCCCACTACCCACCCACAACAACACACAATAAACAAACGTCTTAAGCCAGTTTGCTTCAAAGCTCATCCATCATAACTACACAATTTAATTCTTATACTCATTTTACCCAATAAGCCTTTAAGTTGTTAAAAAAACTTATTTCGTGGCTTATTAGATAAGCCTGTGACTTTGGGCTTATTTTTTCCTAGGTTTTAGATAGGTAAAAAGCTATTTTTTCTGTCATTTTTTTAGAATTTTTAGAGTTATTTATATTTTTAAAACATTTTATTTTCATTAAAAACTTTAAAAAAATCAAAAAAAATAAAAAATAATCAAAAAAATTGTAAATTTTTTGTAGAAAAATTCTTTTAATCCTAAAGTTCATAGGAAAATTAGTTTTGCGTTCGAGGGTTTTAAAGTGCAGCAATTGTTCGTTATTCCTAAACGAAAAAGGATTCGTTTTCGTTTCATTTTTTCGTGTTTTAAACGTTCATTTTAAATCGTTTTTGTTCAGTTTTCATTTAAACTTACTTTTTTAGTCAATTTAAGGTCCATTTAAAAAGAAAAACTCAATTTAGGTTTAATTTTATAAATTAAGGTTTGTAGCTTACGGTTAAGGTTCCCGTTTGTGTTTTTAGTTAAAATTTAAATTCCCGTTGTTTGTATTTCATAGCGTAATATTAGAGCTTCTAATTTTAATTGTTAAAAGTAAGATCATCAAATCAACTTTGTTATCCCATTCAAAATCATTTTCAGAACAAACAGGGTCACAATTGTCACAAGTCGATGGGGAAACACCGCGGAAATCATACTTCCCGGTTAAAATACGTATTATATTATTTTTATATATAATTTTGAAGAGTTTTCCGTTGCACCCTATGTCCTCTAAGGTAAATTGGTAATGTCCATAGTATTATATATTATATATTTTACGCGTATCAGATACCCTTAGTACAACCCTCCGAGCCTATCTTTTTTCACGGTTCTCGTAATTTTTTTGTTAAGCCGGACTATTAATGAAGAGCATTGTCACCCTTAAACTAATCATTACACCCAAATCGCCTTAGCCTACCTTGTATGTACTCACTTTTAGTACATTATTGTTTTAACCTAAGTTAATTATTTGAGTACACGGTTGCTAAGTCCTTATCCTTGTAAATACAGTTTTGGGACGATTGGGATTCATGGTAGTATTTATTTTGCGGAAGAATGGGGAAGAAAAGTTAAGTCAATACATGATATTCCATATTACTAATAGTAATATCAAATAATAAACCCTCAGATATATATATAAATATATAATACATATACATAAGCAAAGTATGATACAAATTATTCTTAGGAAAGAATAATAAGTAATCAACACGGGTATGGTTCTCCTTGGTGAGAGGTGAATGGAAATCTACGTTCATACTGTAAATCGAGCTTGATTAACATTTAAGTTTTGGTTTTGTATTCTAAATCTACTAACACAAAGGGAAGCACATAAAAGACACGCTAAACTAGAATTAAAGGCACAATTAAATTCTAACGACAATTAAACACTTAACGATTAATTAACGACTAACGAATAAACAAAAATTATCAAAATAAACTCTTAAAACTTAAAATGCAAATTTCTTAAACTAAAATGATAAAATTAATTTTTAGAAATAGAAAATATATTTTTATTATTTTTAAAACTAATTTTAAAGCTTTTTAAACTAAAAATTCGATTAAAAATATTAAATGAAAACTGAAAATTCTAAAAAAATATGAAAAATACTAGAACAAATAATAAAGGTTTAGAAAGAAAAATGGTTCAAAAAGCTAAAGCCAATAAGCTGGGAAAATTCAAATAAGCTGATTAAGCTAAAACTAAAAGTGTTTATAAAGGAAACCAAACCCACCCTTATGACAGAAAAGTCCCAAGGGCGCGTTGGTTGAGGTGTTCGTGTGTTAAGGGGGAGGTCACAGGTCCGAGTCCTGTGATAATTCCTTTTTGGAAAAAAATTTCTTATTTTTCTTTTTGAAAAAGCTAAAGATTAAGCTAAAATAAGCATTTTTAATGAAGGAACATTTTCTAAAACTTGTGAATAAGCCAGGAAAAAGCTATCTTAAAGGGACAATTTAAAACTTAAGTAAACTGTTGGACTTTTTGGACTTAATAATCAAAAGGAAAAATAAATAAGCTAAAACAGACCTAAATCCTAGACTTAATAAGCACTAGAAACTAGATATAAGCAAAATCAATAAGCTAAAAGGCATTTAAAAGGCAAAAAAGACAGCCAACTTAAAAACAGACTAAAGGACTATAAAGGATTTTAGAGGACAAAGACTACTATTAATAAGCACTACTATTAAGCTGATATCCAAAAAACAGATTAAGAACTTGACTTACTTAACTCAGATAAGCTAGGATTGGGCAAAGTTTCTAAACAAATAAGCTAAAACAGACAACTAGCAAATAACAGGCTACACTATATTTTTTTGGCTTTTTGAAATGAAGGACTACTTTATGCTTAAAATTAAGACTCAAAAGCTACTTTTACTAACTAGAAACTGAAAACAGATTGACTATAGACTACAATAAGCTAAAAATACTCAAAATATTTCAAAGTTAAGCTAGATTCTATTCCTAAATTTGATCTGCAATATAAAACTTTTAAAGAACAAACCAAAAATTCCATTACTTGACTGATTTGATCTAGAAAATTTAGGATGCCTTCCCAACACTTGATAACTCAAAACATGTTGCTAATGATGCGAATGAAACATGATTTTGAGCACTAAAAACACACCTTAAGCATACATTTTATAAAAACAATTAATAAGCAGGTTAGCACTACTTTTGAACTATCAAACTTTGTAATATGATAAAACAAACTCCTAAACTAAACCAAGCTTAATCTAAACTTATTAAAACTAACTTATAAACTAGATTAAAGCTTAACAAAACTGATTAAAATACCAAAACAACCTTAGCAATCTTAACTAATGTTAAGACTGCTTGTACCAAACACTCCTTTAAACTTTAAAAATCTCATTATAAGCTAAAACAGACTAAATTAAACTATGAATTATAAAAACAGATGAAGAACTATGATTATTGAAGATAATTAAGCAAAAACCTAGGACAAATAAGCACTTATTGATGAGCTAAACTAATAAGCTATTTTTTTGTTTTTCTAAACAGTGTTTAGTAAAACTTAGTAAAAGCTAAAAACAGATTAAGAAATGTTATAAACTAATGCAATAAGCTATAATAAGACAGATTAAGCTCAATTAAGCATAAATAAGCAGGTTTTAAGCAAAAAAAATAAGCAAAACAGTCAAATAAGCTAAAATAGAAAAATGGAAAGTGTACCTTGTCCTTTGCTTAATCAAGGACTTAAATGCTCTTAGAGCTATTCCACAAGCTCCAGCTTATCAGAGATAAGCTGTAATAACTCATAAGCCCATCTAAATCTGGCTTATCATCCTTAATATGAGCTTTTTATGACCTTTTGAGGATGTGTAAGTGATTTAAGAGGTATAGCTCAGTTAAGCTTTGTAAAAGCTTAACTGAGTGAGGTAAAAGCTAATTAGGGTAATAAGAGCTTTTCGAGCTTATCTCAACACATTTAAACAAAATTTGTATAAAAGTTAAACACGAAATTTAAAGAAAACTTGAATTTCATTAATAAGAAAGGTTTACAATGCTTTAAAAAGGAAAATACAATATTTAAAAGACAAATAAGCTGAAAAATAAGCTACACTACTCCTACACTACACTACACTAGATAATTTTCATTGTGTGATCTGATCTTCTATTTATAGTGATAAAAGGAGTCTTCTAGAGCCCGAGGAGCGTCCATGATCTCTCATCCTAGCCTTTGATTCATAACTACCTCATGATCCATCATTTTGAGCCCTTGATTTCATCCACGTCCCATCATCCAATCTGGTTTTAGGGGATTGCCAGCATGGCTAAATGGTGTCAGACGTGTCAGGGATCTTCTAGAAACTTAGGAGCGTGTGGGTGAATGGAGAGAAAAGGGATTTACCCCTGTCACTAATTTGTTGCAGTAAAACAAAATGGGAGGGAGGAGGATGGGTGAATAGTAACGTTTGACCAAGTTTTATTGATTTTGACTTGGACTTGGGTTGGGATGGGACTTGGGCTTCATTTGGGCTTGGATTATTAAAGGATTGGATCAGGATTTATAAATGGATTTAGGATATATTTAGGCTTAGGTTAATAGTATAAATCTTAATGGGATGACCCGGCCTATTAAATGGATACGGGTTGGTCCATTTAAAGATGTATACGCCTTCGGCTTCGATTTCTTGCACTCTTTCCATTCTCGTGCTCGGTTTTGTCCGTTTTGCTTTATTTTTTGTCCTTTTGTGATATATCCGTTACCTGCAAGACACAATTAACGAAACACACATATACAATGCATTTTTAGGTATTTATCGTTCATTATTGGTCTTTTTAACTTAATAATAAGAAATAAATGATATGTGTTTAAGCACATATTAATACCCCCATACGTTTGTTAGATGATCTCCATGTTATTTTGATCCACCTCAAATCGGGTCATTAGTTAGATTGTAAATATCGAGTATGTAAAAGCTCAAGTGTAGGGGTATGTGTTATAAACCCTATGTTGTGATGTATTATGTTATTTAAAAAAAAGAGATTGATGTAGAGTTGTGTAGAGTTTGTATATCTTCGTTCGAGTCTTGGCTTAGCAACCAAACCAACGTGTATTCGTATAAATAATTAGCTAACTCTTCCACTCCAAATTCACCCAAAGCCACCCAAATGTATCCCATCCGTTTCCGTTTCCACTATATGTTATCTTACACCTACACCCCACAACCCTTTAAAAGACCTCTTAGATAGTAATAAATAATGCTTGCGCCTAGCGGTGGAGGTTTGATCCTTTACCAAGCCTATGTTAATTTATATGCTATGACAGGTAATGAGTGTTTATTTTTTGTTTCCCCATAGTTGTTATAATTTATTATACACCCGAGAGAAAGAGAGAATCCCAAACACTTATGTGAGGTGCTAGTGTATACTTTATGTGCTTTTAATTACGAGGTCTAGAAGGTTGTGTTGTAAAATACTTTTAAAGAGTAGGTTAAATGACCCTAATACTGCTATTGTCTAGGTAGAAAAGCCCATTTGCTTGAGGACAAGCAAATCCCAAGTGTAGGGGTATTTGATGAGGTATCATTTTATACACTTTTTCGGGTGCATTTATGCCCAAAATAGGTACTCAATCATTCCTTTTTAGGTATTTAGCATTTGGAAGACATTTGAAGGAAATACACGTGACTTGGGCTCATTTAGAGAAGAAACAGACAAGACTACGAACCAACACCAAGACTCTTTAAGATTTAAAGTCTCAAAGCCTCGAGACGGCATCACCATTTATACACGACGCCATCACACTTCATCTAGTGACGGCGTCACAACATCTCTTGACGGCGTCAGCCCGCACCGACTTAACTCGGATCTAGAAGATTCTACTTTATGACGGTGTCAAGATTAAAATGCGACGCCATCACAGCGATATTCTTATAAATATAGAACCGAAATTAGGGTTTTAGGTGTGTAACTTTAGAGTAAAAAAGAGGGACGAACCCTAGTTTGTTTGGCAGCTTATTAGGACGATTTTAGGGCATCAAAACCCTATTGTACCTCCTTCAATTCATTTTTAAATCAAGTAAGACTATCTTAATCATTCAATATGTCTTGTTGTTTGATTCTTTATTGTTCTTGCTTTATCTTTAACATGCTTGGCTAAACTCCTTATTGTATTCATTTATGATTGTATGAAACCTAGAATGTAGATCTTAGTTGTGTCGCTTCTTGTGATGAATATGCATGTTAGGCTTTAGAAAACTAGCTTTTGTCTGTATCGCTGTTGATATGTCTAGGGAAACATGATTGTGTAGAAAGGATACCATCGGGTAACAGTCTTCATACTAGCTTGCCTCTTATATGGTTGATCCACTTTTAATATATTTCAAATGCATTTAATATACTCTTGGGGGCCGGGTAATAGTCTTGATATTACTTTGTGTTTTGCCTCAATGGAATATTAAATAGACGGCGGGTTCGTGTAATCTGTTCATGACTTAGGAAATAATTACATAGATCATCACAAGTGTGACAAAGCAACAACACTAAGAGAAGCAATCTAGGGAGTAATACATGATTAAATGAATACAATCTTTTTATTATATTGTTATCACCATTAGCATAGTTTATTATTTAGTATAATAGCTAAAACCAACCAAACCTCTCAAACATGTGGTTTTACTGCTTTTTATAAAATATAAAAATACAAAAATAATTTTCTCTCAACCCCTAGAATTCTGTTAGACCGTGATCAAGCCTTCCTAATCTATTCCCCTAGAGAACGATAACAACCTCCGAGTCTTGCCTATACTACTATTACAACGGTTAGGTACTCTGCTTAGGGAGTTGTAAAACTTCATGTAGAAGTCCCTTACGATGACCATATCAGGTATGTAATTAAAATACAATCAAACAACACATTGAATTAAAGTTTACATGTCCAAGTCGGCCATGCCACACATTAGAAGACTCAATCAAGTAAGCAGAATATTTCATTTTATTGATACCATTCATAAAAACTTTTCCATTTAGCTTAAACATACCATTTAAGGCATACCCCTTGCCAACATTCATTTGATTCTTAGAAAGAACAAACTTATCAAATTATAAAACAAGAAAACCAAACTTGTTTAATAGTCAACCAGAAACAAGATTATTATGAACCTCTGGAACATACAAGACATTAGTCAAGTTGAGCTCTTTCCCGGATGTCATCTGCAAGATAGCATCTCTTTCGCCCTTGATATCAGTAGTTGTAGAGTTGCCCATTTACAGCTTTTCTCCATTGTTAACCACTCTTAAAGAGTAAAACATACTCTTATCAGCACACACATGACAAGTAAGCCCGAGTATGAACCCACCATTCATAGTGTTAGAACCTACCAGGTTAACTTCAGAGATCATGGCAATGACGTCAAACATCATAGCAATCATGTCCAAATTATCATTCACCATATTAGTCTAGTGTGGAATCACCTACTTTGGCATATTGCAGTTAGCAAAACGGTGACCCGACTGATCACGGTTGTAGCAAAACCCTTAGAACTTTTGTTTCACAAGTCCAACTTCAAGAGCAAGGTACTCAACCTTCCCTTTGCCTTTGCCTTTGCCTTTTACCTTGGATTTGGTCTTTGAAGATAAGGAAGCATGTTCAACCATATTTGCCTTGGAATAATCAGGCGTAAGTGTTTTTCTGAGCCAGCTTGTTGTTCTCTTCAATACGAATACGAAGACGAACAACCAAGTCTTCAATACTCATCCCGCCAGCTAGTTATCCGACTTATATGGATAAACATTTTCAACGTTTCAGTCCAAATAGGAAACAAAAGTTGTTCAACCTCACTCATTATTTCAAATCACATATGTTAGTATGTATCATATTGAGTGGTTAGGTTTTTCGTTTAACCAATTTAAAAGATGATCTTGTAAGTTTGGGTTCGACACTAGTTTCACACTTTTATTTGAATCAATGTGAAAATTAGGTATGAAATTAAATTCAATCAAACTCGCACTGAAATAAAGTTTACATGTCCAAGTCGGTCATGCCACACATTAGAAGACTCAATCAAGTAAGCAGAATATTTCATTTTATTGATACCATTCATAACAACTTTTCCATTGAGCTTAAACATACCATTTAAGGCATACCCCTTGCCAACATTCATTTGTTTCTTAGAAAGAACAAACTTATCAAATTATAAAACATGACAAAAATCAAACTTGATCATCAGTCAACTGGAAGCAAGATTCTTATGAATCTCCAAAACATACAAGACATTAGTCGACTTGAGCTCTTTCTCGGATGTCACTTGCAAGATAACATCTCCTTTACCCTTGATATCAGTAGTTGCAGAGTTGCTCATTTACAACTTTTCTTCATTGTCAACCACTCTTAAAGAGTAAAACATACTCTTATCAGAACACACATGACAAGTAACCCTAATATCAACCCACCAATCACTATGTTAGAACCTACCAGGTTAACTTCAGAGATCATGGCAATGATGTCAGACACCATAGCAATCATGTCCAAATTATCATTCACCATATTATCTCGTGTGGAGTCACCTGCTTCGGCATATTGCAGTTAGTAAAACGGTGACCCAACTGGTCATGGTTGTAGCACAACCCTTGGAACATCTGTTTCACAATTCCAACTTTATAAGCAATGTACTCAACCTTCCCTTTGCCTTTACCTTTGCCTTTTCCTTTTCCCTTAGAATTGGTCTTTGAAGATAAGGGAGCATGCTTAACCATATTTTCCTTGGCATAATTAGGCGTATAAGTGTTTTTCTGAGCGAGCTTGTTGTCCTCTTTAGTACAGATACGAATACGAAGACGTACAACCAAGTCTATAACACTCATCCTGCCAGATTGTTATCCAACTTGTATGGATCAACATTTTCAACGTTTCAGTCCAAACAGGAAACAAAAGGTGTTTAACCTCACTCGTTTGTTCATATACTTTGAGTTTTCTTTCTTTCATCTCCATCTTGCTTGTATAAATGAAACATTTAAACCGTATATGAGCTCTCTAAACTAAACCTTACCGTAGTGTTACATGAAATTTAGGCACTCCCCCTCTCTTGTAAAACACTTCCACTAATATTCAACTTACTCAAAACATAAGTGGAATAAAACTCAAGTTTGGTTGCATTTAATATACAAAGCACGAGATTAACCTGTGACATATTGCACAAACTCAAACTCGACTCATTTAAATTTATAAAAATTGTACTTAAGCTTGGCTCGTTTTCAAGCCTTATACTTTTAACTCGAAGTCGGTTACGTTCAACCCGGTTGATTTGTATACGATCTCTTAGGCATTTAACAATCGCAAGTCATCAAATTAAAAAGATCGTCAGGAATATATTAGGAGTACTCCAATTTACAAGGAAGTAATATGTATTAGTCGTGGTTTATTATAGTCATATGGGTCATTTATACGTTTCTAGAAAATTATATCTATATCTATATCTATACTATCTATAATGGAAAAACCTACAAACCTTGAAAGTAAAAAAATTAAGTAATCTATTTATGGAAACTATAATCAATGTTTTGGAAACCGGGTCTCTAAACGACCCGGTCGGGTCACCGGGTTACTGGTTCGACCATCCGGTCAACCCGGTCTTTCACCGGGTCAAACCGAGTTTCAAAAATATAAAAATCGGTTTAATTTGATCCGTTTTTTGACCAGAAATGCTTCAACTAATTGAATCGGCCGGGTCAAACCGGGTTTCAAAACATTATGCTTAATCCTTAAATCCTTAAATTTTTATTATTCTTCATTTATAACCCATAAACTTTCTTTTTATCACTTCAACTATCTGCTGCAATAAAATCTCGTTGCTATGTACGAGTACTCGTCTAGTGTTATATAATGTATCTACCATCAATGATTATACCAATCTATGGTATTAAAGATAAATCGATCCTCTCCTAAAAAACGCTCCAAAACACATTTTTCTTTTTCCTTTTCCTTTAACTTTTCTCCTACTCAGTTGGATTGTTCCTTTATAGGGTTACTATTATCGATAGAAAAGAAAAGGAAAGATCTATCAGTTTAGCGTAAAAACCCTAAACATACAGTATCGACATCAATCTTTAAGGTATAGAAATCATCACGTGCTTAACTTTATTGATTTAAGTAAGTTACTTGATTTAGTTAACGAGGATTCCATCCCACGCTTTGCGGCAGGGCGTTGATAATAAAAGGTTTGTTGCATGTTCATTGTGATTTGAGGTGGTAGTGGTGGTGACAGTCATAAAAGTACTTTTGTTATGATATGCAGAATTGGTGTATGAACGGTAATTGGAAGAAGATATGGCGACACTATTTAGTGGCACGACATCTTCTTTTCATTATTTGTTCAACACGAAAACAACGTATCAAAACGCAAATCCATTTATGGTTGTTTCCGTTACTGTCGCGTCATGATTGAATAACCGCGACTAAAAAGAATGTGTAAGGTCTGATTGATTAACATATTTTACTAAAGATGCTTTTTTATTCTTGAACAACTTATCTGTGTTTAGGGCATCATTGTCGAGTTAAGTGCAGAAACCCCAATGACATTTAAAAGAGCATCCCTATGTCCAAGTAAATACTGAACATCCAAATAGATTAATGGCTCAGATTTGTAAGTGCGGATCCAGATAGAAAGGTTTTTGACACGCCGTGGCTGCAAACATGTAACACCCCCATTTTTACAATATAGCAGCAGAAGCTAATCTGGGGTATTGGGATCTAAAAAATGTCATAGTATCATCATTGCCAACACGAATACAACGTATCAAAACACAAATCCGTTTATGGTTGTTACTGATTGAATAACCACGACTAAAAAGACTATGTAAGGTCTGATTCATTAACAAAATTAACTAAAGACATGTTCTTATTCTTGAACAGCTTATCTGCATGTAGGGCATCTATATGATATTCTAGACACAGATAAGTTGCTTAAGAATCAGTGCGCATCACAAAACAGATACAACTGAGGCTTAGATTGCCGTAGTCATCATTGCCGAGTTAAGTGTGAAAACCCCAATGACACTTAAAAGATCATTCATGTGTCCAAGTAAGTAGTGAACACCTAAATAGCTTAATGGCTTAGATTTGCAAGCGCGGATCCAGATAGAAAGGTGTTTGACATGCCATGGCTGCAAACACTACTTTGTAGGTGCTGCCTTGCCAAGATACATGTCGATTTCATACGCCATTATCAACAGGGATCTCATAAATGTCATAGTATCATCAATGATTATTATTCAAAGTTTTTTGCCCATATTTGACAATGCAGTTTATTGAATCATATTTACAATAGTTTAGACATGAGAACCCAAGTTATTACCCTTGGTGGTAGCTCCTGAGATATAGAAGCCTATCAAAAAAAGTCTAAGTTAAATATCGTATAAGCTAAGTATACAATCAAAAGTGGTAGACATGTCAAACGTTGAACAAGCGTACCTTGACCGTAACCTGTCTCGGGCCATATGGCGAGATGTCTTATTCCTTTCATAACCTGTTGTCAGGTGTTTCTGTAGAATCGACTACACATATTAACCTGGAATTTCTAAGAAAAACATTAAGGTCACAAGAGCAGTCGATTCTGCAAAACACCCCCCTCCCCACCCCCCCCCCCCCCCCCCCCCCCCCCCCCCCCCCCCCCCCCCCCCCCCCCCCCCCACCCCCCCCCCCCCCCCCCCCCCCCCCACCCCCCCCCCCCCCCCCCCCCCCCCCCCCCCCGAACAACATCCCATGAACTCTATTAAGTTGTCAACTTATAAATGAAATGCCGCAGAATTTTGCCAAGTGTTTATCGTCGTCGGTAAACGATGTATGGTAAAACATGATATATGAAATAGTGAAATACACATAAGACTGAGGGCTCAGGTAAGTAAGCAATGAATAATACATCATTTGATAATCGTGGTTGCAGTGAAAAATCTGATTATATGGTTAAGGGCTTATCACTGTCTGTATGCCACAAATTAGAAACACACTTCTATATTAAGCACGTCTGTGATAATAGCCACACTACCCCTATTAGAGCCTCCAAACAATCATTTTTGTGTTCAAGAATCAACCAACACGAACAGAAATTTAATTTGACTTTCGAAATCGTTATTGTTGACTGATACTTTGAACACGGAGTTGGTCATTAGAGACGGAGGCTAATAGGCTACATGTTTAATGATTGTTTGGTTCAGAGTAGAGCCTATGGTTTTAAAAAAAGTACCATCGCTGCACACCTAAAGGATTGACCAAACTTATCATTATCTGTCTATATAAAAGATGCCAAGAACATCTGACAAAATTTAATATAATGACGAACTTACATATGCAACATCTATCAAACCAGCTAATGTATCATGCATGGTGGACGTCTTTATGAATGAAAAACATAAGTGACACACCAACTGGCCTAAGAAATGCCTTATCAACATGTCATACTTCAAACAAACCTCATATTCGATGATAAAAAGGGGGGGGGGGACCATAAGGTTCGATATTCCCTTATGACAGTGGAAAAATGAGGTTTGGTTTGCGAATACACTAAACGGTAAGTACGGCTTGACATAGCTGCGACCCCTCAAAAACCTAGGTATGGTCTCGCCTTGAACAAGAAGTGCTTGCTCAGTGAGCCACATGAAGTACCAAAACAGTTCTCATCGTCGCCAGCGAAAACATAAAGGGAACGCACCTTATAGAATCATCTGTTATGACCAGTGGGCCACCAGATGTAGACAATGATTAGCAAGCACAATTTAACACCTGAATATAAGATAAATGTTTTGTCGTTATCACGTATGTTGAATTAGAAGCCATTTTCTATATTTAAACATACGTAATAGTGCCAAAATCCTTATGACACTTGAAAGATCACTCTTGTGTCCAAGTAAGCAGTCAACACCCAAATAGATATAATTTCATGCTTGAAATCATTGTTGTTGACTCCTGACATGGAAACATGGGTGGTTAATAGAGAGAGATACATAAACTCTGTGTTTAAAACACCATGGCTGCAAAAACACACTTGTTGGTGCTGCTTCTGACAAGAACGTGCGAATTGGACAACCATATAATCGGAGTGTATGTAAACGTCTTTTTCTAATATTAATTCCTCTAAAAAAACACTTTTCCCCGTAACACCATTTCCAAGAGATTGTGTTGTTTAGTTAAAGGATTATTAACGGAATATAATGATGCCCCTGCCAACATACGGCTAGGCTCTGGGGCACCCATCACAGTGAAGCAATGATAGGCAATAAAGGGATAAATTTTGTACATTACAAAGGACTGTAAAATACCAATGCTTGGTAAAAATGATCTATTGGCTCAGATAAGAGCTTGCATAAGTCTGTCATGGCTGCACACCTAATAGGTTGCCATGTCAAGTTGTGAACTTTTACGTGTTCCACTCAGACTGCTCATATTCATCATCGTCAGATCAAGGTATCATGCAACTGTCACCACTCATTGTAAACACATGATGGAAATGCACCGTTTATATAGCCAACTACATGATAAGGGTTTTGTCACTCTCTTGTATGCCTAATCAGAAGGTATCTTCTTAATCTAGGCACACGTGACAGTGGCAAACCCTTATCACAAACATGGCTTAATAGCACACCAATTCCAATAACAAACAACATAAATCGACTCGCATACATAGAACTAGTTCAAACGTGTGTTTGAGGATTAATATTTAAAAAAATGTTACATAGCCGGGTTTACTCCAGCTGTATTTCCATCTATCTTTCTCTCTCTGTAGAAAACTCATTGTCCCTTGTTCAAAATCAAACTCACCAATCCGATAAGATTTTCTGAAAGTTGCAAAACACACAAATCATACTGAAACTGACACTATATATATTCTAATGGAAAGTAAGAAACAGCTGGCGTTCATGTGTGGTAACTATGGAACCAGTGAGAGAAGCACCTAAGTGGAAGAAGTGGTATGGAAAATATCATTAGAATAGAGGATGAGGATACGGCCATCATGGCTGCAAACTTGCCATGCCAAGATGCCCATAGTCCAAACATTAACCAAACCCGCTTTCACATATTAAGCATCAACACAAAACATATGCAGATGATAAGCCGATGTACTATAATATTACGAGGCTTAGATAAGTAAGCATCCAAAATAAGAAGATACGGCCGCATGGCTGCAAACTTAGGAAGCTTGCCCAGCCAAGATGTACATAATCCAGTCTTAAATTCAACCCGCTTAGGCATGCTACGAGTTTATCATCACGGCCGTTTAGAATTGTTATCATTACGGTCTCAATAAGCACATTTCAAACAGTTATAAGCAATTCATTTCTTTCATTTTCCTACAGCTTAAGCATAAGCATAGTGATATGGTAAATATCGTCGAAAGGAAAGTAAGACAAGCACCGAAGTGTTGTAGGGAGTGATATGACAAATATCATCAAAAGAGAAGATGCAAGTGGGAGAGGGATAAAAAAGGAAAGTGTGAAGCCTTGAGAGTCGTGCTTAGGCACGTTTTTTATTCTGGAGCAGCCTATGTGCATGTACAACATCTCACCTGGTGCTTTAGACGCTCACAGGTTGCTCAAGAATCAACAGAAATTATAAAGCACTTAATTGTCGCATAGCTTAAACATGGGCACAATACATAGGAAAGTCTAACACCAAAAGCATAATCAAGCTAGAACCGTAAATCTTAATTTCAAGCAGTAACAACAGCAATGTCAAAAGCAACCCCCGCCATAGCTGCAAACGCGTTATCGCGCTGCCCCGCCAAGATGCGGCAATTGCTGCAAGCATAACTTGGTGTTGCCTCGCCAATGCACGTGCCAACATTTGTCAGTTTTGAATGATCAATTAACTTAGAGAAGTGTCTAAAGCACTCATATTCATCATCACCTAGTTAAAGTATCATGCAATAAAGAAGACAGTCTACGCACATAAACAATGTTATTCTCGCCGCCTATGTCTGTGCAACACTAAACAGAAAGCAAAAAATATTGTACATGCTAAAATTGGCAAAGAACCATACAAACGCAATGTTATCCAAAAAATAGAATGTGTTTTAAACTGCTGTCACAATCAACACGTAAACTGCTTCTGCGTATTCTTATTCTTGACCAGCCTATGTGCACGTAGAGCATCTCATTTGATGTTTTAGATGATCATAGGCTGCTCAAGAATTTGTACACATCATAAAGCAGTTTAATGTCCCATTCAAATTTTCAAATAAGTAAACATCTATTAAAACCGATCTCCAAGTATCGTTAGGATCAGATTAAAGCTTAAGTTTCTGAAAAAACAGATTTCCGCCATGGCTGCAAATGTAATAGTTTGCCTAGCCAAGTTACGGACGCTTGCATCCCACGTCAAAACTACTCATATTCATCACAGGTTGTTATAGTCGTAAGATATGCGATAAGAATTTTGTTAATATCACGCATACCTTAATTAGAAGTAATTTTTTCTAATTACCAAGAATGCGTGATAGTGCCAAAACCCCTATCATAGTCAAACGATTGGTTCTACGTTATGTGATCAGGCAACACAAAAAAAACTTTAACTTGGAGGTAAATTTCATTCTCGTTGCCTGATCATATGAATACAGAGCTGTTCGTTTAAACCAAAAGAAACTTTATCTTTTAAGCAAGAACACAGGAACATACATTCTTACATTCATATTCTTTTTTGTTCATGTTGAACAAATTGTTTCGGCATTCACATCAAGATTGTCAAGCGACGTGTCTCTTTCAGACGCGACACAAAAGGAAGCAAACACACGTCTCCCAAAGCTGAAGTAAACCGGGGGTATGTAACGTTTGTTTAATATTAATCCTAAAGTATACGTTTCCCAAATAACACTAAATAGCTGATGCTCTTTAGTTTATAAACAACATGTATATTCTCACCAGGCTCAGACAAAGAAATAAGCGAATACCATGGCTGCAACCGCAATAGGTCACCACGCCAAGATGCACACAATCACATCTTTACCGAACACATTTAGAGTCATCACAGAATCTTACAATCGACACCACCATCAACCTCAATACACATTTACCGCTCTTTAATAAAGGTATTCAATATATAATATCGAGCGATAACAACGTGTCCCAACCTGTGAGCCTATGACCATCGCCACGCACACGCTGCTGTCGTTGCACACCATGAATAGTGGCAACGTAAGAAGCGGTGGCATCGAAGGAACATAAGTCGAAAGTATAAGCAAGCCCGATGACATTGATGTTTTTCAAGAAAGAAAACACATTGTTACACATACATCGGCTGCAAGCCTATCAAGCTTGCCATCTTCTTTTCCAGCGGTATTTACTATACCGCTCCCTTCCCCACTTATGTGCTTCTCTAACAGGTTTCATGGCTACACTGTGTTGAAATGCGTGCCGAATAAAGAGGTATCAACCAGCCATGGCTGCAAACACAAACTCGTGATGCCTTACCAAGATACGAATAACTTTCACCCTCAATGATCCAGCAACGCAACACGCAGCCCAAATAGACAACTATAACTTTCAACCCATGGCTGCAAACACAAACTCGTGATGCCCCGCCATGATACGGATAGCTTTCACCCTCAATGATCTAGCAACGCAACACGCAGTCCAAACAGAAAATTATAACTTTCAACCCATACACCCTAGTTCCAACAATATCATCAATAACTTTCCATGGCTACCATGTGTTGAAATGCATGCAGGATAAAGAGGTATCAACCTGTCATGGCTGCAAACATGAACTTGTGATGCCCCGCCAAGATACGGATAGATTTCACCCTCAATGACACATCAACGCAACACGCAGCCCACAGACAACTACAACTTTCAGCCCAAACACCCTAATTCCAACAATACCAACCCCCAATTTCAACAAAACCCAAAAAATATAACTACTCAATAACTTATGAACCACAAACATACCTAAAGTTTATAAAAAAAAATAAATCTATGCAAGAAATAAAACGCAAAAACCCCCAAAAAAACCTAACCTAATATTTTTTAAAAACAAATTGTACCTTCCTTCAAATTGGCAAAGGATCATAATTAATACTTAGTCTCAGGAACCCGACCAAACCATCGTCACTCAGCCTCAGAAACCTGAACAACCCACCAATGAACACAAACCATCATCACTAGCAACAACCCAACAAAACAACCATACCAAAGCCAGATAAATCACCATGCAGTGAGAAAAACAGTAACAATTTTTAGAGAGAGATAGCAAGAGAGATGGAGTCGATGTGTTTTCTAGAGAGAGATAAAGAGAAATGAAAATACAGCAGTAAACTCGGGTATGTAACATTTTTTTTAATATTAATCATCAAATACACGTTTTCAAAGCTACTAAAGAGCTACTCTTTAGTAAAGAGTACTAATAAAGGAAATTTGGTTGCTAGAGTTTGATTCGATGATGAATATGGCAAAAGTATTAATAAGTCTGTAGAGTATACATATTGAACTAAGAGGAGAGTTATATTGGATACCAAAAAAAGTTGGATACCAATGGGATCATTCCTACGATCCATCTAAAAAGAAATCAACGCTTGAAATTAAAAGGATTATATTATTTCACTAATTTTTCAAAACTTAATTATCTCTTAAACCGTTAATCATTAAGCGGAAAAAAATATATCATCACGACGAGAATTTAATTATCTTTCCATAGATATCCACTTTGATATACTTTCGACAAAAAAATCATTTTTTCACGCTTTTTTCGTTTTTTCACTATTTTTTTCGTTTTTGAAACTTGCATGAAAATATCATATGTAATTAAACACTAATTGGAATATTCGTATAAAATCATATATGATATAACACTAACATCGAATTACATGTGATTGCATTAATATCATATATGATTAACACTAATATCATATATGATTTTATCATATGTAACTTATCAGTAATATCATATATGATTTTAAATATCATATATGATTTAACACTAATATCATATATGATTTCTTATGCAAGTTTCAACTACGAAAAAAATGACAAAAAAGTAAAAAAACGTGAAAAAACGTGAAAGAAAAATTCGTCGAAAGTATATCAAAGTAGATATCAATATAAAGATAATTTAATGCTTGTCGTGATGGCATATTTTTTTCGCTTAATGATTAACGGTTTGGGAGATATTAATATTTGGAAAAAAATGGTTTCTGAGTTTAATCTTATCCATTGGATCAAGATGAAGATGAAATGTGAGGATTAGTCACTTGATATCCAAATTAATTTTGGTATCCAAATGAACTTAAATCCTGAAGAGGTTTTGCTAATATGTGTCAACTGGGCACATGTTAAAGTGAATATAAAAGGAAGGTTCATGTTAATTAAGTCATAAAATGTATATAATTAAGATAATTTTTAACTATAATTAATGTTTATTAAATGCGTTTTTTGATATAAAAGAAAAACATATACTCATTTAATGCACGTTATCATGTGCCCAATGGACACATATTAGCAAAATACATCTTGAACTAATGCATATGTGAACATAAAGAACTATTACTCGCCAGCCATATTTGTTGTCGATTAGTTTTCTTTAGTTTCTCATCGATTAGGTTTCTTTTTTTTTGGGGGTCTTTAAGATCCATTTGTTCCGCTATAGCATTCCAGTTGCTGTGGTTACATACAACTAAACGGTCATAATTAAGAAAGAAGAGATGGCAGAAAGAAAAGTATTGAATAAGTACTATCCACCAGATTTTGATCCTGCTAAAATACCCAAGCGCCGTAAGCCAAAGAATCGTCAAATAAACGTTAGAAACATGCTTACAATGAGAATACGGTGTAAAAGATGTGGAAATTATAGCAACGAGGGTACCAAGTTCAATATGCGAAAAGAAGTTGTTATTGGAGAGAGATATCTTGATGAAGTTCCAATCTTCAGATTCTATTTCAAGTGCAAGATGTGTTCAACTGAAATTACCATGAAGACAGACCCTCAAAACAGTAATTATACCATTGAGTCTGGAGCTGAGAGATATTCTGGAGAAGCGATGTGTGAGGAGAAGCGATGGAAACGAGACGCTGAGGAAAGGGGTGATTCCATGAAATCGTTAGAGAATAGGACACTTGACTCGAAAAGAGAGATGGACATCCTCTCTAATCTGGATGAAATCAAGTCCATGAACTCAAGGCGTGCCCATGTAAGCAACAATGCAATGCTTGAAGCTCTACAACGACCAGATCAACGACAGCAAAAAGAGCTCGAAGAGGAGGATGAAGCTATGATAAAATATATTTGGCATCGATCAAAAGAAAATATCCGTAGAATTGATGATGACAATCTTGATGACACTTACGATTCAGTTGTTTCTGGTCTTAACGGCAGGCGAACCTCGCAGACCGGTTCTAAAAAAAGGAAGGTGTCTAAGAGCCAACCAGATTTCTTGTCGAAAACGAGCACTCATGACGAGCTGAATTATAAAAAAGAACATCAAAGTGGGGAAAATGTTCTCAAGTCTTCAGTGATTAAGTTTACACCTATAAAGAAGTCATCTAAGCCCAAAGCACAAGCAAGTGAAGAAGAAAAGAAGAAGACCAGCATTACACGTAATGTATCAAAATCTTTACATCAACAGTATGATGAAGAGTAATCATCCATTTGTAGTGCTCCTATTTTTAACTTGTCCTCGATTATTTAGACGTTATTTGTTTTTATCAAACTAGTTCACTGGATTTTTACACTCTAAAAAATCACCTTTAATGAAGAAAATTTAGATTTATTTTAGTCACTACTAAGGCCTTATAGTGACGAGAAAAAACCCGTCACTTATATCTACGTTTCTCTTGGTGGTATTGTTGATAGTGACTAATATGAGCGCTCATGTCAAACTTGTTATGACACTTGGTGATTCCATCTCTTCACATTTGGCTAATTGATCTATAAATTCTGTAAACATGTAACATGCTCTTTGTAATTTATACGTAGTACTTATTACTAGAATTTTTTCGTGATATTTAATATTGTGTGCATCCTTCGTAGGCGATTGAGGAAGGGTGTGCGAGCATGACTGTACGTGCCTTTCTAATCCTCCATGTTGTATGAGAATTATTAGTGACTAGACGGAATAATCTAGTAATGTTAACATGTCTAAACAAATCATGGCCATTCTCTGTTTTACTTATCAACTTCACGTATTTGAAAAAGTATCTTTGAGATGTCAGTTATCTGCTTGTACCTTTACGGCATCATAGTTCACCTTTTGTGCATGTATTCTCCTTTGGTACGTTTACTTTTTTAAGAAAAACACAATCTGATCTTATCATTAAACTCAAATCTTAATTTGAATCAACAAAACAATGTAAAACTGATCTCAATCAGTTAATCAATAAGGTATGGAGCTATTATCTAAATGAAAATAGTTCTATTACAATCATCAGAAAACAATAACAAGATCAAGATCAAGATGATCTATCAAAACTAGGGTTTACAAGAGAGATAGACGAATTTGAGAGACAGAATAAAAAATCAGAAGTCTCCAAAAGAGGAGGTCAAGGCTCCTTTTATAGGAGCTTGACTAGACTTTGGGAAATCAGCAAATGGCACAAACACCCCTTCATCTCTTTAGCACTTGTCACTTGAGCTCAAAGCTATCTTACAACTAAATCTGAAATATAACAAATGACATAATAAGCCCCTAAACTATTATTACCAGGAAGAGACTATATTTCAACATCCTTCTTTAGTCTCAACCTGGTAAACATCAAACATACCAAGTTTTTCAACCATTTTTTTATGTTGAACTGTATCCAAACCCTTTGTTAAGATATCTGCAATCTGATTTGCAGAATCTACTTTAATAGTTTTAACAACTCCTTTTAAAACTTTTTCTCTTACAAAATGTAAGTCTATTTCAAGATGTTTTGTTCTTTCATAAAAAATAAGGTTGGTTGCTATTTTAATGGTAGAATTGCTATCATAGTGTAAAGAAATGGGTAACATATTTTCAATATTTAAATCTTTCAAGATTTTTAAAATCCAAATCATTTCACTGGTTACTGAAGCAAGAGCTCTATACTCTGCTTCAGTAGAAGACTTAGAGAGAGTATTATGTTTCTTGCTTTTCCAAGAAACAAGAGAATTGTTTAAAAAACACAGTATCATGTTACTGATCTTCTTGTGACAATACATTTAGCCCAATCAGCATCAGAATAAGCATTTAAAGACATACCAGAATTCTTGATAATATGAATGCCTAAACCTGGACAACTTTTGAGATATCTCAATTTCTTAAAAGCAATCTTTAGATAAGACTTTAAAGGAGAATGCATAAACTGCCTCAAACAATGCACAACATAAGATATATATGGTCTTGTATTAGTCAGATAAATGAGTTTATCCATCAACTTCTGATAATCAGTGATATTATCAAGGATAGGATCATTATCAGAAGCTTCATTAGAAATAACAAGCTTTGACATTAAAGGTGTTTTTGCAGGCTTACAAGCAAGCATACCATAATCTGATAACAAATCAAGCACATACTTCCTTTGATTAAGGCAGATAACTTTATCAGTATCAATAACCTCAATACCAAGAAAATATTTAAGTTTTCCTAAGTCTTTAATCATAAACTTTGACTTAAGAAACACTTTACATTTTTCAATCTCAGAAACATTGTTACCAGTAATGATAATATCATCCACATAAACAAGCAAAGCAAGAAAAACACCCTTATCAGATTTAGTATATAAAGAGTAATCAGATTTATTGATTAAAACCATTCTCAATCAAAGTAAAAGTCAATTTTGCATTCCACTGTCTAGGTGTTTGCTTTAATCCATATAGGGATTTCTTAGGTCTGCACACTTTGTTTCCTAAAGGAAAATATCCTTCAGGTGGTCTCATGTAAACAGTTTCAACAAGATCCCCATATAAAGAAGCATTATTCACATCAAGTTCAAAGACAGGCCAGTCATTAGAAACAACAACATTTAACAGGCACCTCACAGTCACCATCTTAACAACAGGAGAGAAAGTATCCTCATAATCTATACCTTCCTTTTGACCAAAACTTTGAGCCACAAGTCTAGATTTATATCTATCAATTTCACGACTGGACCTATACTTAATCTTATAAATCCACTTACTTCCTATGGCTTTTCTATCCTTAGGCAATTCTACAATTTCTCAAGTTCCATTTCTAAGTAAAGCATTAGTCCAATGAGGAAATTTAGAAGCTTCAAAATAAGACTTTGGTTCACGTTTTTATTAAGTTGAGTTACAAAACAAAAAAATTCAGAATTAAGTTTTGAATAACCAACATATTTTTCGAGTCCATATTTCACTTTAAACTCAACAACAAAATCATTATAACTTCTTGGAAAAACACTTTGTCTAGAATATCTTCTAACATGTTGAACACCTTGATAAGTACTTGGATTTTGATCCAAATTACCCTTAGAAAATATATTTTCTTCAAGTGTGGCAACCTCCTCATTCTGTGTGGCAACAATGTCATCACTGCTATAAGCATCATTTCCAGGATTAACAACTGGAAAATCAGCAGTGTTCACATCACTACCAGACACAGAAGAGTTGCTGCTATCACTTTGTGACTTTTGATCATTATTCAGATTAGTGTCTACTCTCTCATCATCATTGGGCATCTCAGGGTATTCAACATCAAAAAAGTTTATATGATTAACATCTTGAAAAACATCAGTAGAATCATTTTTTCAATAACAGAATCCTTGAAAGGAAAAATATTCTTAAAAAACTTAACATCTCTTGAAAAATGAATTGATTCTTATCAAGACTATATAACCTATATCCTTTTTTAAAATTAGAATACCCTACATAACACACTTTTCAGACCTACTACTAAACTTGACAATATTGTTGAAAATAGTAGCAAAGCACAAACAACCAAACATTCTCAAATGAGAGAGAGTAGAACATTTTTATATATCATCTCATAAGGAGACTTTCTATTTAGCACAGAAGAAGTGAGTCTGTTAATAAGATAAGTAGCGACTAGAATACACTCAGTCCACATTTTTAAAGGAATTCCCCCTGAAACATAAGGGATCTAGCAATATTCAACAGATGCCTATGTTTCCTCTTAGTAATCCCATTTTGTTGTGGAGTATAAACACAAGAAGTTTGATGTATAATTCCTTTATCAGTACATAGTTTATTAATAGTTTGATTAACAAACTTAGTTTCATTATCATTTCTAAAAACTTTAATTTTCTTTTTAAACTGATTTTCAATCAAATTATAAAAAATAGTTATAAAATGTGGAACCTCATCTTTTGATTTAATCAAATATACCCAAACAGCCCTTGTGTAATCATCTACAACAGTCAAAAAATATCTGAACCCTTCAGAACTAGTAACCTTATAAGGCCCCCCATAAGTCTAAATGCACAAGATCACCCAAAAACTTAGAAGTATGATCACTTAAAGGAAAAGGTTCTCTAGTCTGTTTAGCCCTTTGACAAATTTCACAACAAACATTTTATCCTTATTATCAATTTGTAAAAACTCTTTTAAAACATTTAGAACAGGCTCTGCAGGATGACCAAGCCTGCAGTGCCAATCATGCTGAGACAGAAAGCATTGGTATCTAAGGGCACTATTATTACTTTTAATACCTTGATCATTATAGTAGTATAACCCTTCACATTGGTCACCAATCCCCAGAACATTTCTCAGATTCAAATCCTGATTTAAAAAATAACATCTACTCTCATCAAAGGTAATAATAACCTTATTTTCTTTTGCCAGTTTATGAACAGAAATCAAAGTAACATATTATTCAGGTATAACCATCACATCATACAAAACTAAGCCATTAGATAACTCAAGATTTCCAATCTTAACCACTTTTGGTTTAAAAATTGTATTTGAACAAAAAAACTTATTAAATTTTTTATGAAAAATATAATTGTTATTAAAATAAGTACCTGCCATATTGATCTGCACATTCTTTCCAATTTTATTGTCTTTGATAAGAGAGATGAGAGTAGCCATTTGTTCATCTGTAAACCCAGAAGATGAACTAGACCCAACAGAATTATTATTAGAAATGTTTTTCCCTTTAACATTTTGACCAGATTTCTTCTTTCCAAAATCAGCAGGATAACCAATGATTTTAAAACATCTATCAATAGTATGACCATTAAAACCACAGTTCTCACAAACCAAAGCAAAACCCCCCACCTTGTCTAATATTTTTCAAGTTATTAGGTCTTAATGGTCCATTACTAACATTTTGATTATTTCTTTGAAAGTTATTTCTGTTAGGCATACTAGAGACAAAAGCAGAAACCTGATTCCTCTTAGAGGAACCAACAATACTACCAGCAACAACTCTGTGAGATTCCTCACTAGAGATGGTAGCATATGCACTTCTAAAATCATGTAAAACTTCTCTAAAGATAATAGAACTTCTAATTCGCATATAAGAATCATCTAATCCCATTAGAAATTGCATTAACTTCATCAACTGATTATGTTTCTTAAAACCTTCAGAAGCATTGCAAACACATTTAGGCAATTCAATCATAGCATCTATTTTTTCCACAGAGCATTCAACTTATGATAATAATCAGCAATAGAAGAACCATTTTGCTTAAGAGTATGAATCTGATGATGCAAACCAAACATTATTGACCCATCAACTTTATCATAAGTTTCCTTTAATTCTTCCTAAACATGTTTAGCCCTTTTTGAAAAAATTTGACCCAAGAAAAGTTCCTCAGATATTGAATTCAAGATCCAACCCAAAAACAATAACATTAACCCTATCTCATTGTCTACCAAGAACCTCATCTGTATTAGACCTTTTACAAGTCCCATCAATAAAACCAGTTTCATTTTTCCCTTCTAAAGCCAAAAGCATAGCACAAGACCATACTTGATAATTTTCAGTTCCTTTTAGTTTTATTGAAACAACAGTTAAAGCAGTAGTATCATTAGGATGTAAATGTAATGGGTCACTAATATCCAATTTACTTATCAGAGTAACAGGATCAGGATTCTCAATATAATCATCACCATGCTCAGAATTATGAACCGAATTATGAACAGACATAATTAACGATCAAATAAAGAGATAAAGAAAGAAAGAAGTTCCCAGGCTTTCACACCACTCAAGGTGGCACATCAAGGGCTGACAGACTCAACTTTACAACTAGAAAGAGAGTAAAAGAGGTGTTATAGAGCTCTTAATAAATGGCAGCGAAAAACAATACCAAACCGACTATTCTCTTGATTCACTTAGTCAAGAGAGCTAGCAGATTAATCAGCAACAACCCACAACCAGAATCTAAGATCCACAAAACTCTAATTTCTCACAATTAAAAATCGAATAACCCAGAACTTCAAGATCCAAGAATTAATCACCCTCAATCACCAATAATCAACCAGATATTAATAGATCCCCAAAAAATCACGAAACCTTAATTTCTCAAAATTAGGGTTTTTACAAAAAAACTAATTAATCTAAGAAATTAAACCACAGATCTAACACATAATTAATTTAATTAAAGAAAGAACTGATTAATTTTGAAAAAAACCCCAAATTTTATGAAACCCTGTTTTTTAGAAAGCAATTTCAAAGCAACCTGGCTCTGATACCATGAAGAAAAACAAGATTTGGTCTTATTATTAAACTCAAATCTTAATTTGAATCAACAAAACAATGTAAAACTGATCTTAATTAGTTAATAAAAAATAACCATAAATCTCCACCACTGCTAATCAGGTATGGAGCTATTATCTAAATGATAATAGTTCTATTACAATCACCAGAAAACAATAACAAGATCAAGATCAAGATGATCTATCAAAACTAGGGTTTACAAGATAGATAGGAGAAATTTGAAAGAGAGAATAAGAAATCGAAAGTCTCCAAAAGAGGTCAAGGCACCTTTTATAGGAGCTTGACCAGACTTTAGGAAATTAGCAAATAGCACAAACACCCCCTTCATCTCTTTAGCTCTTGTCACTTAAGCCTAAAGCTATCTCAAAAATATAACAAATGACATAATAAGCCCTTGAACTATTATTACCAGGAAGAGACTATATTTCAACAATTTTGAAGACCTTTGTACTAAACCATGAACATGAGATGATTAATATGTCAACTTCATGACCTTTGTTACATCTGAGGCTGTCTCGGCCACCTCTGTTGCTATTGTTGGGCTATTAGATGATGAGGTTATTCCACAGCTTGTTGAACTTTGTCGTGGCTAAGTAATTTATCCTGATTGAGTTTAAGTTATCTTTATTTGTAATTATGTATGTATCATGTGCGTCACAGTGTCAGCGAGTGTCTATATGTATGCTATCACTCGTATGCAAAATATCCATATCTATGGATTAATTTGGTAAAAGTAGTCACAATAGATAGAATGGTTATTGAACGAAACTTGGTTGCTGCTATTAGTTTATCATTTATATGTATGGTTATTGGCATGGGTCCATGTACCACTAATGGGCATTGTTCTTTCATGCACACATGAACTCCACAACCTAAGAACATGTTCTCTAGTTTGTGCAATTTACGTGTATTGATTCTATTGTATTAAAGTGAAAAGTATAAGTATGATTCAATTCAGGATTAACATAAGCAGAGGAACAGAGTGTGCAAAGGCATATGCTAGGATGAATGGTGTTCCATCAACGCCTAAACTGCATCAAGCCGAACCAAGTTTAAACAACCAACTCTTAAAGCTAGAAAGTATAAACTTAGGCAAGCTTCATTACCCTTTTAACATGCATAAAATCTTTTTGAAGACGCTTTGTATTAATTGGGTGAAATTGTAATTATGTTGATAATATAATAAAGAATTTTATTCATAATGTATTGTAGTTGAAAGGTGTTAAGGAGATTGAATCCAACGATTGAAGCTTGGAATGCAATTCTATATGTGGCAGAGGCTGGAGAAGGTATCACCAATCACATATATTAAAATTATAGTTTAAGTACTTTTATTTGTCTCTTGTCCAATATCAATTCTTTGGTACAACACTTTAAGAACTTTTATTGTGTTTTCTATTATGTTGCAAAGCTGTGGGCTTTCCTCAAAACTTAGAATCCTACCTAAGATTCATCCGTACGTTATATTTGCAAAATAACAAAATATAACAACTATATCTAGTATCTGATTAGAAGCTAAACCATACTTTCTTATCTAAATTTGAACATTTTATAACACTTTAATTTTTGCCTTGTGTGCACTGTCTTTTAACGAAACAAGAAATTGTTGAACATGTGAAACAGACGAATTTTATGGCAAATACAACTGCCTCAATGCCAATAATCTGGTACGGATTTTTATTGTCATTCTTTGTATATATATGTAGGTGTCTAATTTTTTTTGCTTTGCTGTCGTTAACAATTTATTATCAGTAACAAATTATAATTACTCGGAACTTACTGTTGGAAAATTTGGTTGGCAAAGTGATTTTTGACCAACTTTGGACACAATTATCTATATGTATGTGTCATATATATAGGTAATAGTTTTTAAGTTTGCGTTCTCCTTGTAGAGAGCTTTGCAATGATCTTTTTATGTATCCAAAATGGAGTTTATGTGAATGAGATATCGCGTCACAAAGTTAGACATTCGGTACCATGCTTAAAGAGGAATTTATGTTTATTTTCTATCCCACATCGGTGGGATGAGTAAACTTATGAGGACTCTATAGTGTATAAATAGAGGCCCTAATTCTATTGCTTTGATAGACATCAAATCAATAAGTATTATTGATTTCCAACTTATGGAGTACACATCTGGAAAGGTGATATTCCAGATAGTTTGTTAAGATCAGCCGTACAACCAACTGTTTTGGCTGTTGTACATTGGGAAACAGACGTCGAATCTGTTTTAACGGAAGCGTGTCAAACACGTGCCTCAGCTCTTTAGTGCTAAGTGTGTCAAACACGTGCTCTTTAGTGATAAGTGTGTCAAACACGTTCCTCGAAGAGTGTTTCCTTGATGGTGATCTGGTAAGTCCTTTTACTATTTTACTTTTTTCTTTATTTATTGTTCATAGTGTCAGTTTTTTGTTTCTACCTCATTATGTCTGTTTTAGTTTCTGTTAATTATTTATTAATTGTAATTTGATTTTATTTAATAAAAGTATACATGCTTCCCTACACTCACTAGTTCTATAAACACATTTTGGTCCTATTTTTCAATAATTAGGAGCATGTGCATATTGACAGAATGGTTGGCTTCTCAGGAGATTGCATTTAGACTCTAACTGCACTAACAATTTTGATTCCATAACAACAGATAAATAGTGATCATAAGAGATATTCGGACATGATAGACATGTTTAGTTATTTCATATTGATAAATTTTAAGCAGCTAACGAGCTAATAAAATACCTAATTACTCTAAAAATAGGAGTTTATAATATTAAATATTGTTTGCTTTAGAAACAAAATGAAACTTAAATCTCGTTTGTAGCTTATTTATATGCATTTTCTTTTTAATAAACATGAATCTTATGTGTGTCGTATGCAATGAACATGTTTAGTTATTTAGTTTATGTTATGCATAGTGAAATTAATCATTCCTTTTTCTATGATGTGTCTCACTTAGCTATTGTTGGTTTAGGGTAGTTAATCAATAGTTTAAAGTATAAAAATATTGCTATTACGTAGTGCAGTTAAATATGAACAAATAGGCCTGATGTGTGAGATTGTCGACGTATCACACTCACGTTTTGACGTTTACAAAGTGAATACTTAATATTGGCCCTTTATGGCCGAGTGATAAGGTTACAATGTTAAGTTTTGTATGTTTCTGCTTGTTTATAACGTTTCATATGTTTTGTATGTTTCTGGCTGTTTATAGCGTTTCATATGGTCTACACGTGAAACTCATCAAAGGGTACGAAGGTGTTAGGAGTTTTTTTAGTCCACGGGTCAATATACAAAGTTGAATTTCTAGCACTTTGTGGGGTTCAAGATGATGAGGTCTAGATTTCTAAAGCATTTTTCATAGTGGGCCAATGGGAAATGTATGATCTCTTGGTGCTCATACTAGCGTCATGGCTTGCTCGAATGGGCGGGCTAGCTTTGTGAAATTATATGTTAAGGGTTAGAACAATATAAACATTTGTGAAACAAAAAAAATACTAAAACATGGATTACATGTAGATTCTTTGCGTGTTAATATAAACTGTAAAAAAGAATGCAACTTTTAATACTATTAACATCATGTTGTTTTTAGTAGAAAAAGAATGAATAAATGACGAGATGCATATAGAAAAAGACGAACGATGCAACATAGAAAAAATATTAAACTAATGTATAATCACATTGATACTGATGATTGCAATATAACAATGAAAACACAACAATGTGGCACTTATAGGTGACAAACCCCCTTTAGATGAAAGACAGCGAAGCCTCTTATATATCCAATATTTGCTTGGAGAATACTTATACATACTCTGCAGAATCTCGGGAGTCGGAGCGGAGAGAGAGTGTGGGGGGATGCGGAAAGGTGGGTGGGGAGAGGGTGGGTGGTCAGGGGTCTAATTAGGTCTGTTGACTAGCATTGATCCATTAGCTTCCTCCATTCAGGTTCGCACTGTTTGGGTATAATAGGCCTGAGAGTATTCTACTCAATCCCTCTATTGATCTCCCCACAATGCATATTTGAATAAGGTTCTTCATCAGTTAGGATTTCCCACATAGTAATGCCAAAGGAAAACATATCAACCTGTGAATATTAAAATATTTAAGTGATTAATAAGTTGTATTAATTATTTGGTCATGTGTAGTATGTTGCATGAGGTATTCTAACCTTTTCAGGATACTCAGTGTTGCCTATACATAATTCGGTGCCATCCATGGTAAAGTCCCTGTGACGCCACCTGTAACTGAGGCATTCCATTTGATCCTTGAAAGAGCCTTAATCAATCATAGGTGCCAAGAAAATATAAACATGAATTTGTATGACAAATTCAAAGAAAAGGATTCACATCTCGGCTGTAGTCATGGTTTTAAAAGGCGCGTTATGACGCCGCTTCTGCCTCGCAAAGGCGCGAGGCTTGACCTCCGCACTACGCAATGGACCAAGACTTAAGCTTAAGGCTTGATGCGAGATGAGGAGTGGAAAAACGTAATAAAGCGTGACAAAGCGTGATGCGTGGAAGCTTTTTTGAATTCAATGTCGATAAAAATCGTACTTTTATATAAAAATTAAAAAGATTACATGCAAAGATAGTTTCTTGACTTTATTCCTTATGTGTGACACTTTTTGTAAACTCAATATATCTGAAATATGATATAAATATATAAATTTATAAATATTTTCATATTTTGTGCCGCTTTAAGTCACGCCTTAAAAACGTCATGGCTCGTAAAGGCGTGAGGCTTGTCCATGCCGCCATGCCACGCCTCACACTATTTATAACCTTGGTTGTAGTTGCTAGAGGTAGCAATTTCAACCCATTTATGGGTAAATGAGTCGTTTTAGGTTATACTTTTTCTACACCCTGTCAATATGTAAATTTAACTGAAGGAAAACAAGTCAAACGGGGTTAAATTCACCCACAGTGTATTCAAAGTGTATAATACCTCATAAGTCATTTTTCAAATGGCTTATATTATTATTGTAAACTTGTAACAGTAGTATGTGTGATGAAAGTTAACAAATTAATTTTTTCTAATCCAATAAAAAGTTGGGATTAAATTGTTTGTGCCTAATTTAACCTGTTTCAACATATAGCAAAATCTTATGTGTTCATACCCGAAGCAGTTTCGATATGTTACTCAACTCCATAAGAATTTTTTCAATGATTGACTATAAAGACAAAAATGAGGTTCACGCATGTGCCAACGATGACATTGCAGCTTTAATTACATTGCAGACAGGTCGTTGTAAATCATGCATATTAACCAACAAGTCGTCACATTTTAGATCAAAATAAAGTGAATTTACCTGTCCTTTTTCACAAGCACATTCCTAAGTGATCCATTTGCCATAAATTTAGTCACAGTAGCTAAAGTTCCTCCAGCTCCATCTGGTACAACCCCATAAAATGAAACCACGTTTGGATGAAGCTTTGAAAGGATGTGTGCCTCTCTCAGAAGTCATACGTCTGGCACAGTTGGAACTTAGTTAATTACCGTAATTGGCATAAAATGGTAGTTAAGTAGATATGCAACTAACCAGTTGTTCTTCCACAAAGCTCTACCAACAAAGCAGCCTTTCTTAATTCTTTCAATAGCAACATCTGGCCCTAACCCATACCACTATCATGATAAATCGCATGTTGTTTTTAGATTAATTTGTTTGGAGATGCAATGATGTTTCCCATATTGCATCATCGCTCAAGCTTTTACCATCTTCGAGTAGCCTTGCACATTCTGTCCCATAAAAAATAATCAAGTTCTAAGGTATCTCGTTAGCTTAAATAAGTCATAAATCTTGAATAAAAAACATCACCTCAAAGTGTAAAAAGAATGAAACAATTTTTAAAATACAC
>BQNB010013757.1:0-27926 GCA_026074375.1 Tanacetum coccineum
AATTTAACAAAGTCAAATTCTTCATGCAACATAAGTCCTATACAATTATTGAATCAATATTAATACATCATGAAAATTTTATGTAAAACTCACGCATGCACGAGTATTATAACTATAAAAGTATAAAAGATTTAATATAATTTTGCAAAAAAATCTTAAAATTTTCTAACACCGTAGATTTATGAATTGTTATAATATTTAACTTAAAAAAAAAAAAGTTACTCAAGTATAATTACCCATTAAACCATCTACCCCAAGTTTTGAGTATTTTAGCTCTTTGTTTTGTTTACTAATCGTTAAAACAAAAGTTAGATGCTCTTGATTACATTAACAAAATCAGTGGACCAGCCGGCCTAATAAACTTTACTTTCATAATCCTTATGTTATAATTTTGTGTTTGTCCATAATGATATCCCTTTTTTTTTTCAACTAAATTTGAGCTTTTAAGAAAAAAAATTATTTACAACTTTTTCTCTTCTAATTTGGTGCAACAATTATGTCAAAGCTAAGCTGGTACTCTTGTAATCATATTCAAAGGCAAAATATAACAAGCTTTAAATCATCATAACTTCTATTTAGTATTGGACAAACACAAATGATCTCTCGATACTAGCCATATTTCATTTACCTGAATATCACTTATTTAACAACCATATATGTCGATAAGCGACAACACTCACCATCCCACATGCCCGCCGCAAGGACAATAATACGTTGGTAAAAAAGGCAAAACAACATCTGTGTAATTCTGGTCCAACATACAATACATGTATAACAACATACATACAACAATTTTCTCTCCAGAGAACATCATAAAATAATCATCAAATAACACAAACAACAAATTCTATACCAGTTCCATCACGCGTATACTTGTGCCAAAATTTGGTACTCCGTATCTAGTATGTACCTTTTTCTTCTTAATGATTTAGACGCCATCATTAGCTATGATCCCCCCCTTGCCGCCTTGTGTGCGTGGGTTTTGGTGTGGGACATAACACGTAACTTGTTGGTTATTTCAGTAAACGAAGGCCTGAGCATCGGGTTAGGCGACCAACACAGCTCCATTAGCCTTCTCCATTCACCGTCACAATCCTTTGGAATTAGGGGTCTCAATGTGTTGCTAACAATCCCTCCTGCAACACACATTCAGATATCATTAGCCAAACGTTCAATACCGCAACGTACTCAAATTTATCAGAACATCATATTGAGCTTACCTATGATTGCACCATAGTGCATATTTGCATAGGGCTCTTCACCAGTAAGGATCTCCCATAACACAATCCCAAAAGAGAAAACGTCAACCTATAACAGAAACAAACGGTATATGCTTAAAAAACGAACACTCGCTATTTGGCGATGATATAAATATACATACCTTCTCAGACACTTTAGTGCTACTACCGTTGAGTAGCTCGGGAGCCATCCATGGCAGAGTTCCCCTAACTCCACCTGACACTAAAGTGTTGCGCTTTATCTTTGATAATCCAAAATCACCTACCTGCATAAACATATACTTACAGTATTAAAAGAGTAAATTGCATAAATCGTCCCTAAAGTTTGGCCAAATTGCATGTTTCGTCCCAAACGTTACGAAAGTGCAAGGATCGTCCCTGTGGGAAACCTTTGGTGCAAACGATACTTGCACCAAAGGTTTCCCTACAGGGACGATACTTGCACCAAAGGTTTCCCCACAGGGACGATCCTTGCATTTTCGTAATGTTTGGGACGAAACATGCAATTTGGCCAAACTTTAGGGACGATTTATGCAATTTACTCGTATTAAAATATAAATAACATAATATGTGTTGCCTAAGAAACAAGGTGTAACCTTGCATATAGGGCGTGAAGGATCCTTCATATTGACCAACAAGTTGTCACATTTGAGATCAAAATGCACGATGTTCTTGGAATGCAAATACTCCATTCCAAAGGCTGCATCCATTGCAATTACAAGCTTTCTGCGGTGATCAAGATGCCTGCAAACCACCGTCGCAACAGATCAAACATTTAGGTTACCAAATACATACAACACAGTTTACCATAACAGCACAACATGGTTACGCTACCATTACCTATCTTTGCGTTGTAAGACATGTCTTAGTGAACCATCGACCATGAACTCTGTGACAGTAGCTAATGTCGCACCAGGTCCATCCCGTACTACACCATAAAATGCCACAACGTTTGGATGGTGAAGCTTTGACAAAATGTCAGCTTCACTCCAGAACTCAATCGTCTGGAATCAAACACATATATACATCATTGCTTAGTCTCATATAAGCTTAAGTAACAAACAATACATAAAAATAAACGACTGACCAATCTCTCCTGCTCAGATGATCGACCTGCAAAGCAGCTCTTCTTTATTCGCTTGATGGCGACATCTGTTCCCCTCCATTTTCCATGGTAAACTGTCCCAAATGTGCCAGAACCAAGCTCCCTTAATTCCTCAAGATCTTCATTCCTTATGATCTGCAACAACCAACAAATATTGACTTCACATTGAATTATCTATTACGCTAACATGAATTGTCATTTGGTCGAGAGATGTCATCATACCTGCAAAGAGCTTATATCGAGATCTTCTAGAGAAGGTAGCATCCCAACATTCCCTAACTCCGCCTACAATCATCATAAAGAAGTATCGCATATAAGGAATAAAAAAACATAAGATCCTCTGACTAGCAATTGATGTAACTTTACCTCATACTCCGAGTCTGGCATCCTTATGTTTTCAACCATTTCGACAAACTGCATGCTTTCACTGATCTTGACTTGCGATGGATCATAATGTGATTGCAGAGATACAGAGCCAGAACCCGCAACAGGAGCTGCATCTTTTGCTTCATCATTAACAAAAGCGTTATCTTCAATGTTTGGAAATCCAGATGAAAATGCAAGTTGATTCTGATCAATATGAGAAGCCTCCTTGTTTGGGAAGTCATCCCTTGCCAATTTCTGGAAATACGACCAGTGCTGAGGTTCATGATTTGCTATGTTCAAACTCATTCCAGCTCCATCTTGTGGTAGGACATCTATACCAGGCGTATCTTCAGACATCATTGCTCTTGTGAATATATCAGATAGAAAATCACGGGGAAAACGATCATTCACATCAATGATTATATCTCCTTGCTCTGTCCGAGAATCATTTGGAGCAGAAGACTGAGCATTGTTAGCAGTAGAATCACCAGTCGCCTGTTGACTAAGATTGAATTGTGCTTTCGTTTCTGCTGGTTTATTGAACTTCGGGTTATTATCATTGACCGCTGCATTGTTTGTTTCATGGCCAGACTGCTTGTTGTTGTTACCCTCATTATGATATCGAGGATTTGTACGTGACGGTTTTTTTGCTGAGATGGGAGGCAGATCATTTTGAGAAGGACGATCCTCTGAAATGAATTCTTGTGGACCAACATCAGAACGTGAATGAGTTAAGATGAACTGAGAACCAAGTGAATCATCAGACTTTGTTAGCCTGTTCAGTTCTGTCTGACCACGTGGAATTCTCTCAGAATGATAAACGCGTGGCGGAGGTACAGGAGGCTCAAGGTAGCTCAAATCAATAAGATCAGACTCTGCAACACCATAAGGCAGGTCCTCTTTAGATGCATATGAATCGTTGTCATTAGAATCACGAGTGTTATCCTTGCTGGTCCCATCAAGGGGATAAGACGCATTTTCTGAATCCTGGTGCCTCTCCTCAGTCATTTTAGTCTCCGCTGTTTCATGTCTTAAACCGTGTTCAACCTCGGGCACTGGCTTCTTTATCAGCGACTGTTGCTGACCTACAAGCCCATCATAGTTCAGTTGAACAGCCGATGGATTGTCAGATGAAGACAGAGGGACAGGTGCATGTTGCATCTGGTTATGGTTCTCATAAGCACCCGATGAGTTTGGCGGCATGGATACTGGCATCGATGATGATATGTCGGCCAAAGGTGGCACATTATTACTTATGTTCATGTCGTCAGCATTCTGTACATTCAGATTAGTTCTTGATCCAATGTCTAAACCGTTGACAGCAACTAAAAACTGAACATCTGAATTACCACCAGAGTTAACCAAACCAAAATGAGTATCATCCAAGTCGGTCAAGGAAAATAGGAACATCCTAAGCTTCTTTGAGGCTTCAGCATCACCTAGTAGATTACATTCCTCCATCATGTTCTGCAAATCCTCATCACAAGAAACAGATACCAAAGCATCTAAATCCTCCCCAGGAAGCTGATACTTGATTGAACATGTTTCGTTATAAAGTGCTACTGCTTTCTGCCATAAATCTCGCCAAGAAATGTCTCTTCTGATACGGATAATCCGTGTATCCCCTCCAACGTATCTGAGTTTCCCATCACTTGGACGAGGTAAAATTTTGCCACCAAAACTGCATAAGATCTTTATCATGAATGAAGAATAATCACGAGTAGTGTTGGTGCTGGGTACTGACAACACAGATGCAAAACTCTCGTAGGGTGTGTTAAGACTAGGATTCCCTGGTGGTGGTGGTGGTGCAGAAAGGGGCATCCTAGGATTAACCCGGTCTCGCATAAATTCAAAAGCAAACTCTTCACCAGTCTGAATGGAATAGTTAAGTCCCGGTGGTTTCGTCTCTGCAGGTCTATTTGATTCATTGCTCTCGGGTTGAATTGCATGGTGGTGGTATTGGACATGATGTTTGTGGCCTCCTTTCGAAGCATCCATTATTATTATTATTATTATTGTTATCTATCAATTTATGAATCTTAAACCTAGATATGAATCTTAAACCTACAAAATGGTTAATTAAAAGTTATTGCACATCTATAATCTAATCTAATACTACTTAATATAATCTATATAAATAAACAACAAGAAGAAGAAAAGATTACCTGCTGAACCAAATTAAAGAATTTCCAATTACTTTATTACAGTATGTTCCAACAACAAATTACAGCCGACAGACAGACAGAACAAGCGAACTGAACTAGTGTTTTTGTTTTTGACTTTTTTTTTTCAAACTCGAACTACTGAAACGATGATGATGTTGAGGTCAAAGGAATTGTCCAAATTACCCCTCTCTTATTAAACTTTTATTCCCTTTCATTTAGGCTACTCACTGTCCCGACCAAGGCTGTCAAAATCGAGAGTTTACACGTAACATCGTACGATCTTACGTGTCCCACCTGATAAAATCGTGTTGGATCGGTGTAGGATTGCATCAGAGGTAGGATCGTAAACTCGCGCGTAAGATCGTAGGATCGCGTGTCGATACCAGTTTATCAAATTACCAAGTTACTAACTTATTGACTTACATACTTACTAGCCCATTACTTTTTTAGGCCAAAAAAAAAAAACAATACGAGCCCGCTGATCTCAGTAACAAGTATTGACGTTTCATTCCTAAATTTTCTAATCAATAAACGTAATTATCTACTTCCCCAAATTGAAATTACATGAAACAAATTAGGGTTCTTCTCATGTTCTAGTTACCTTAAGCAAAAAATTTCTTACAGGTAATTGTTGTTTTTTCTTTTACATTTTCATAGTTTTAACTATTAAACTTAAAGTTTTAATTCAGATAGCTTAATTGTAGTGATACTAGTGAAGTACTTTGTTTGAGACGTTTGTTACGCATGTTATGTATTTTTATTCCGCTAAATCGTGAATGTGACGATTGAAACTTGACTTTTTTGTGTTTTACTTTTACTTTGGTATGTTAAATTTGAACTTGGACATTTTCAAGAAGATATTATATAAATTTATATTTGATGACGAGTAGAAATAAAAATAGTTTGACTCGTTTATCCGTTGCTTACAGAACATGATAAATTGATAGGATCTTACGATCTCGATCTTTTAAAGACAAAAACGATCCCATGTGGGATCGCGATCTTGACAGCCTTGGTACCGACTACTAGCTACCTACATTTTTTCGTGCAACATTAACTTTTTCTCACCGACAACATACAAACGAACTTTTTATTTTAGTCAAGCTCGTGTCCTTTTTTAATATTAAAAGGGTTGTAAAAAGATGGTTCAAGAAGTAGCCTGTCTTCTCATTTTAGTCGAGCTCGCGTCTTTTTTTAATATTAAAATTATAAATGCTTTTGATGCTTTGTCTTAAGAGTTTTTCTAAAATGTGTCCCAGAGGCACATGTTAAGGTGGAGACATTAGGCTGTGTGTCACAGCTTGATTGACCAGCAGTTATTTGTGAGGTCTGATAATGATGTAATAATAATAAAAAGCAAGATTACCCGCGTATTGTTGCGGGCGTTAATTTTTCGCGCGTTGTTGCGGGGCATTATTATTATTATTTTATTTTGTGCGGGTTTATTTTTTCGATCTCATGTTTAATAGTTTGTTTTTTTCTTATATGGGCTTATGTGTTAGGCCTCGTGTGTTGGGCCTTATGTTTAAAAGTTTTTTTTTTGTCTCATGTTTAATAGTCCGGGTTTGTTTTTTCAGTATCATGTTTAATAGTTTGTTTTTTTCCTTATATGAATTTATGGCCTGCGTGTTATTACGGAGCGGTAAAATTTTATTTTATTTTTTTATTTTGTTTATTTGTTTTCCCGAATTTATTTTTTCGGCCTCATGTTTAATAGTTTGGTGTTTTCTTTGTATGGGTTTATGTGTTGGGCCTTATGTTTAAAGTTATTAGGTATCGAAAATTTTTGTGCGGGGATTTTTTTTATCTGAATAAATCGGTACTTTTGTAACATTTTTTTTCCATATTTTGTGTGAACCAAAAAATGAACCGGCCCAAAGTTAAGCTCCAAAAAACTGGGCCAAAGTGGGAGCCCAACATTACGGTACCACTGTAGCTACAATGCTTAGAGGCCTCGGTGTAGTAACGCCGGCAACGGCGTTGTCCGGCGTTACTGCACCCCGCCAACGCGTTGGCCCACGGCGTTGGGATCGGCTTTGGCCGGGCTCAACGCCGTTGGCCGGCCAACGCGCGTTGGGGTGGGTTTTTTTTTTTTTTAAATTCATTTTACCCCCCTAACGGCTATAATTTAAATTTTACTCTTTCCTCCCAATTTTGAAATGTTTCATTTTAGCCCCTAACGGCTAGTATTTATAAAAATAAAAAATAAAAAAAAATCATTTTACCCCCCTAAAACGGCTGATTTAAAAAAAATAATCAATTTTACCACCCTCACTCAACATCAATATATATAGAACACATTACTACAAATACAAAAATCACATACAAATTCACAACCTTCAAATACATACATACTACTTTTTCGGATAATCTTAAATGAAATGTCTGAATCTTCCCAACAACACAGTTTTCATGAATTCTCCTCAACGGTCGATGACTCCGGTACGTTTCAACAATACCAACAAGATCAACAACATGCTTTTTTCCGATGGCATCAATCACAAATCCTAAACCGTGATTTAGATTATATAAAACTAAAGCCCACCATTCATTCACTCAGAATTTTCCCTCAAACACTCACTCAACCTCAACAAGTCGATTCGCCAAAAAAAGGCTGGTTAGTGCGGATTGGTGAAAGAAAAATATGGCCCGATAGAGAAAAAAATGTTGAAGACGAGCCCAAGTGCCGGTTAGCAGAGGCCGTTGGCTACCGGTCGAAGAAGAATTGCTTGCAACATGTTACGTGGCCGTTTCCGAAGATAATAATGTCGGAAGGTCACAAAAGCATGAGACGTTTTGGTATCGGGTTTTGAACGAGTTCAATTCGAAAAATTTTCAAAACCGTACGAAGGATATGTTGACTAGTAAATGGCATACGTTGAATGCCAATTGCCAAAAGTTCAACGCTTCGCGTACAAACGGGCCAAACGTTTGGGGAAAAGTGGCGAAAACGATGTGGATTATTTGAAACGGGCTCAAAGTATTTACCGTGACGAGCATAAAGGGGTCGCGTTTTCTCAAGAAGATGCTTGGGCCGTTTTGAGATTCCACCCGAAATGGGACGCACCGGAACAAGTTGACTTAACCGGAGACGTCCCCGGGGCTAGCCAGGAGGATCTATTCGGTCACGATTGCAACAGACCACGTCACGCCGTGCAAAAACAACGGCCGCCAAGAAAGCAATTCCGACGCAACGTGCGAAGCACGGTGTTAGTAGCGCGTCTGGCCCAATTTCGGGGAGCTAATGGAGCAAGGGGAGATTCGTCTGTTATCGGGAAGCGCTCCGAATAACGGGCTTTCAGAGCTCAATGCACGAAAATGACGCACACTAATGCAGGTTGGAGGCGGGAGTTGAGGTTTTAGCCTAATCTAGCACCAAGGATTTGGACGAAGACGACGCCTATTGGATCAAGAAGCAAAAAAAATTGATCAAAAACAAAATGAAAAATGATTTGGGTGACGAGGACGACGAAGACGAAGACGAGTAGTTTTTTTTTTAATTTCGTAATGTATTTTTTTTAATTTCGTAATGTTTTTTTTTAATTTCGTAATGTTTTTTTTTAATTTCGTAATGTATTTTTTTTTTAATTCGTAATGTTTTTTTTTTTAATTCGTAATGTGTTTTATTTTATGTAATTTGTATGTTTAATTATGAATGAAATGGTTAGTTTGTTAAAAGAATGAAATAATTGTTTAGGGGGTTTTATGAAAATAAAAAGGTGAGTGGTGTTATTTGGTGTTATGATTAGAGGAGTGATGTTGGTGTTGGTGTTATGCTGATGTGGCGCTGACGTGGCAGCAAAAACTTGGTGTTGCCAAGTTACTACACCTAGGGCTCTTAGGATGAACAATGTTTTGTGACATCTCAAATGATATATATAGTAATAATAAAAATACAATAGTCGTAAAATGTCAATTATACCATCATCTTTTATACAGTAACTCACTTTCTTTGTTACACTACCTTCCCTACCTAATTTTATTGTCATCATCTCCATTTCCAGATTCCGGCAACACCCTATATTCCGGCCATTTTTTTAACATTTTGCAGCTCGTACATCCGACTATATTGCTATGCATATTACTATTGAACAATATCCTAATCCTCGTGACGACGACGTCGTTTCGTCATGGCCCAAAATCAGCCCAAAAAATTAGGCCAGCATAAACTAACTTACATCCAATCGGTTTGTTATCAAAGTCATATCCGCAGGCCAAACTTACATTCCGAGGCCCAATTTTGAAAGCCCAAACAAGGACGTATAACAAAATTAAAAAAACAAAGATAACTTTAGAAACTCAAACAAGAACAGGTGACAAAAATAAAAAACAAACGAAATTTAGCACTAGGACATGTAACAAAAAAACCAACACATCATAGAAATTCGAATGCAAAAACAAACGAGCCCCGCCGCAACGCGCGGGTTACTTTACACCCCGTATATACTAAAATCGGAGTAAAACGACGACGTTTTACGTTTGAGAAAACCGTTAGCCCAATAACGGCCCAAGTTAAAAAAAAAATCGACCCAAAATATAATTACTTTTTTTTACACAACGGACCCTCAACTTTTAGCTATTTACGACGTTTTTATATAATAAAGTTTATTTATCAAATATATACCACATATCTACCGACTCATCCAGATAAAAAAAACACCCGCGAAAAGATCTTTGAATTGCGAACAAAACGAGTCCAATATTGCACGGCTTCCGACATACGCACGATTTTATAAAAAATGTTGAAGTTTAATAAAAACAGAAAAAAATAATCAAAACGTACCATCAACTTTTAACTATTTATGACTTTTTAATATAATAAACTTTGTTTATCAAATATATAACACGTATCTATCGATTCATTCAGATAAAAAAAATATCCGTGGAAAGATCTTTGAATTGCGAACAAAACGAGCCCAATATTGTAACGCTTCTGACATACGAACGATTTTATAGAAAATGTTAAAGTTTAATATTCCGTGATTGTTAAAAAAAATGGTCAGTGAAATAAAAAACCTATGTTGCATACAAGTCAGCCCCGGCCCAACGCATTGACAGATTTCCACTCAATATTCATTCGAAGCAGATTTGCGAAAAATTATGGCCCACGGAAATGCACAGCCTATGTAATCAAATCGCACAAAAACAAGCCCCGCCGTAAAGCGCGGAAGGTCCAGCTCTTATGCAGTCAAAAGCCGCCCTACGGTAAGCCAAAAAAAAGAAAAAAAATAACGCCCAATGCAACGCGCGGGCAACCATGCTTGTTAATATCTATTATTTACCTGAAGAAAGTGAATGACGAAGAGAGTGAAGTGGTTGACATTTTTTTTAGTTTGGTGAGAAGCGTGGATTTTGGGGAAATTGATTGTTAAGCTTTTGGTATATGTTTTTTAACGAGGTTTGGGAGCCCGCGTTTGATTTTGTTGTTGTACTATACAGAAGTCCATGTTACATTTTGAGATTTCTTTATTCAGAAGATACCGTGACATTAACAATACGATGTGTGTCCGTAAAGAAAGATGGGGAACCGAATAGGCTGCGACGAGAAAATAGTTCGCACTGAACTACTTGTCACGGCAATCTCTTCGGTTCTACATCCTTCTTTGTTAAAACGCATCTTACCGATGACCATTGATATATGATGCATTAAAAACGTAATATGGAAAACAACTAAATAAATTTAGTGCATGTCTAAACTCTTTGTTATCTTATTGGTTATCTCGTGTGTTAAGATCACGTAAAAAATTGACTTAAGTTTTTTGGATATTGAAAAATTGTTTGGCTCAGGTAAGAGCTAACCGTTGTAAAAAAGTGTAAGTCCGTCGTGGCTGCATACCAAAAAAGTTGCCTAGCCAAGTTGCAGACTTTCACGGCTTCAATTGAATATGCTCATATTCATCATAGCCTTAGCAAGGTAGTATGAATTGGTGTAGACATATCGTGTGTCACGATTTAAGGCGGTAGTGGTGGCGACAATCATAAGCGTTTTTTTATTCTCATATGCAGAGTTGGTGTATGAACGGAAATTGAAAGAAGACATGGCGATACTATTTAGTGGCACGATGTCTTTCATCCGCTCTTGGTGACAACGTATCAAAACGCAAAACCGGTTATGGCTGTCACCGTCACTACCAAGTCATTATTGAGCAACGGTAAAAGATAATGAATCGGCTCAGACAAAAGCCTTTGTAAGTCTATCATGGCTGCACACCTAATAGATTGCCTAGCCAAGTTACACGGTTTTACATGTTTTGTTCAGACTGCTCGTATTCATCATTACCTTACCAAGGTATGTTTACCAAGCGTAATATAAGATCTGAATATGCGCGAAGGATTTTGTGACAGTCACATATGCCGAATTAGAAGTCATTTTCTACATCTAAGCAAGCGCGAAAATAGCGAAACCCTTAGCACACTCTAAAGACCATTCCTATGTCCAAGTAAGAAGGTAACAACCAAAGAGATATATTTTCAATTTCTGACTCGATGTTGTTAACTTCTGACATGACCGCTAGGGGTGGTCTATATAGACAGATAAGTAAGTTACAGCATGTTCCCAAATAGTAAACATGAAAAACAAAGTTAAGAGAATTGTTGTGGTGCAAGAATCGGATTAGAAGGTACCTCGCCTGCCGTGGCAGGAAACAGAATATACCGGCATGGAACACCGTTTAGCGTTTGATAAACAACAAGTCAATCTAAAACAACAAATGCAAACCGCTAATAACTACAGGTTATAAGAACCAGCATTCAAAGGTGACTACGCAGGAAAAAAAACTTTGATCCCACATGCTTAATGGAACTTTTTTCAAAACTGTGGCTCAGATCTGCAAGGAACAAATATCATCGCCAAACATGGTGCATGGCTGCAACCACAAAACACAGTGGTTACCTCGCCAAAAGACAAACATAGGCAACGAAATTTTAGCACATATAACATAGATACCAATCATCATCAAAATCTCATACTAATATTGGCCATGGCTGCAAACCTGAATTCAAACACTTTCCCGCCAAAGACACCAACGCATAGTAATAAGACCAAAAACCAACTAAGACACCCTGCTGCCGCAAATAAACACATATACGACAAAGCTCAAGTTCAATCAACTATGGTTGCAAGCCATTCATGGCCGCCTCTTGCCTGCATATTCCAAATTCATCATCGCCTTTTTATAAAAGAAAACTCTTAAGTGGCTGCAAATGTTTGTATATGTGCAGTGCGAACGCCAGCATTATGCGCTGCAGAATTTTAACAAAATCTTACATATGAAACATTATCCAACCAGATGGTTTGTCACTAATTGCATCACCAAATATAAACATTATGAGACCAATTGATGCATCAAGTGTGAAAACCAGTCGTTCATCTGCGAAACAACCCTCAAACCATAGGAGAAGCACAAAGTGGAGTAAGGGATTAGTAAGGTAAATATCGTTGGAATGCAGTAAAGCTTTCGGAATATGAGATTGATATCGCTTTCGCAACCATTAGTATTTTGTATAATGAAGCTCAGATACGCAAATAAGATGTCGACATGAAACACCCAGCATGGCTGCAAGCAGAATTTAGGTGCGGATTGTTCGGCCCAGATTAGAGCCTAAGTTTCTGCAAAATAGAACTCCACCAAGGCTGCAAACGTAATAGTTTATCAAGCCAAGTTACGGACACAAAGGACCTGTGTCTTAGCTACCTATGTTCATCATTTACTGTCAAAGTCATTAGATATGCGATAAGAATTTTGTTAATATCACACATGCCTTAATTAGAAGCCGAATATTCTAATGAGAAAGCACGCGTGATAGTGCCATAATCCATATCACAGTTCAACGATCGGTTCTACGTCAAATGATCGGGCAAGTCAATTTCTTACTTGACTGATCATATGAACGCAGAACCGCTCATTTAAACAGGAAGAAGCTTTAACTTTAAAGCAAAAACACAGAGATAAACATTGTTACACACGTGTTCTTTAATCTGAGCATTTTACCTGATATAGTCACGCATGTTCGCAAAGCCAGGAAGACCGTCATGGCTACATTTGTCTAAATGCCCTGCCAAGACATGGAAATCCTCACACTTTGTATAGCACACATAATCAATACATTTTACTAAAAAACACTCACCCCCCAAAAAACGAGCAAACAAATATGCTCTTTAAATAGTTGAGTATTTGCTTTTATCCTTATCCTACTATCCAATTATATTCCCCCAATTATTTGAAATCACCATCGGAACAAAGAGGAATCTGATCATATGTGGGCTGCCAAACACGAATTTTTAAATGCCTCACCAACACATATAACTTTTCACTCTTGATGATTTCAGAGTCAACTATTGGATTTTTTCATATTAAATGAATGCACTCCGTAATACTTGAAAAAAACAAATCTTCCATAAAGTACAAAAGTACCTGCAATATAACAAATGTCATGCCATGCACGTTGAAAATCACATCACCATGGGCTGCAAAGCACAGCTGTCGTAAACCGCCCTTTCATGACAACGCATACGCTTTCACCAAACATATTAATCATACTTATAATTAGGATATGATTCATACGCTTAAGGCTAAACGCTCTAGGTAGTTGTTCGAGAATAATGAAAATGACACCACTTGTTAGTTTCAAAAATCTTGAATAACTACCTAGAGTGTTTACAAATGAAAGTTAGAGCCTGTAAGGTTCAATCCGCATGATAGTAGCATGCGAAAGCAGGATACCAGTAGCCCAGTATGAAAGCGACTAAAAACGACACAAGTTCTCAACAACCATTAGTATTATGTACAATGAGGCTCAGATATGCAAGTAAGCTATCGACATGAAACACCCAACATAGCTGTAAGCACAATTTGGGTGCAGATTGTTTGGTTGAGATTAGAGCTTAAGTTTCTGCAAAACAGAACTCCGCCCTGGCTGTAAACGTAATAGTTTGCCAAGCCAAGTTACGGACACCCATGACCAGCGGTAAATACATGATCAAAAAACAGGTTTCCCAACATGTCTGGTTTTAGTGAAACAAAGACATATAAGTCAAAGGCTCAGTTCGATAAGTGTGGCTGTAAGCAATTCATGTCGCCCTGCCTACATATTCAAATTCATCATCGCCTATTTTCAATGAAAAACATCTGCCATGGTGATGTGCTGTCGTGTGGGGTCAATTTATTGATTACCAAGTTTTAAATTTTTATTTAGCCGACTTATCCTAAAACAACACTTTAACGGGCAGTGTACCCGATCGGGTGGAGTTTCAGGTAGTAGGTGTCGACACTAAGAGCAGGTTGTAACCTTATATCTATCATATTTTATTATCTAATTATCTAGTTGATTCTAATATGCTTTTTAAACCTATGCTAAACCAAGTTCTATTGATAATGGGGGTTTTCAGCCTAAGAGACTGGCACATGTTTTATGGTGACAATAACCAATTCAAAACACAATAAGCATGCAAGAAGACAATCAGAAGATAAAAGAGCGGTACAAGACAAATGATAGAAAACTATATTAGCCATATTAAATCCGATTAAATGCTGGTTTGTTTATTTAGTGCAATGATTACTTATCTCGAAGCGGCATATCATTCTTAAGACTTAGGCGGGACATCATCCTAAGATCTTGACATGTTGAATCCTATCACAATTAATGTATCCGCATAAAGCATCCTTTTAGTTTAATTATAATCTATCTAGGGATTAAAGCAATGGTGATCTTGTTAAACCCTAGCCCATCGGGACTTTACCCACTTACTGACGGTATTTTATATACTGCTAGTTCACTGTTCAAGTCTTTACCAATTAATTAAGAACATACTTGTTGAAACATACGGGTCACCCGCCGGTCCAACTAAGCTCATAATTCAAAGGCAAAGATAGAACATTATTTGTGATCCTATTGGTCCAGTAATATAAAACACGACATGGAGAGCTATCCTAGTATCTAGATTACTTAGGTATCACTAGACCCAGTTGAATGATAGGTCGCACATTCAAACACGTAGACAAGTATTGGGTGATAAACAATCAACGATAAATTAAGCAATCGGATTAAAACAAACAAAACATTGAATCTTCATTAAGATGGGTATTAGCCCATAACCATTGTAATTATACAAGCGTGATCAAATAACCAAGATAAACTAAACGTTTTACCGAACGATACCAAAAATTAAATGATTACAAGAGTATAGGAATTACACAGTGTCTTCTATGGAACCGTGATCAATGCTTGACCTTTGGCTGCTCTTCTTCTCTTTAGAAAATTGACTTTTATGTGTATTGTATAGAGAATATGATTTTGCACACCGAAAACTCGTTTTTGAGTCTTCTATTTATAGTCTCTGAAAACTGATGGATACGCCGTATTGAATTAGGTCAATACGACGTATAGGGGTAATTTCCTTAGAGTGCTGCTACGTTCTCAATCAATCAGTTATATATTTCCCCATTTATATTTATTACAGGATTTCTGAATGTTTATCCAGCTGGATATGGCGTATGTAGATAGGCAGGATACGCCGTATATGGAATTGAACAAACGCGTTTTCTTGTGAAGTCCAAGCGCTGATACGTTGTATCTTCTTTGCTGGATACGGCGTATTGAGTCAGAAATAAGAAATCTTTAAATATCATCGTTTAAGCTCCAAAAAGTGCGCCTTTTAGCATGTCTTCACAAAACACTCCTTAATTACTGCAATTGACAATTTTAAGCAATTAAGTAAAGATTCTTGCAACAATTATATAAAAGTAAGTAATTTATTTGGGATAAATGATGGTATAAATGTAACGTTATTTGATGTCATCTAATATCCCTCCACTTGAATCCTACTTGTCCTCAAGTAGACTCTAGAAATTTATTGAAAATGTATCCTAACTAGAGTTAAGGATTTTTCAGTTAAGCACTTCTTTCGTTCTAATCACCAGTACAAGACCAAGCACCTTACAAAATATGGGAAATAAAAACACTCAAATCACTCAACTAATCTAGGGTGTAACATTTAATTGGTACGCTCATTTGCTCGGTCGTGATTAGTTTCATATCATATGCTTGGCAAGGATACACATCTCCACTACTAGAGCTAAGGAGAAACAAGTCAAAAGGTAAATTGGGTAATAAGGCTTAAGATTGATCATTCTAACAATCTTTCACCAAAAGTACTACACCAACAAGGCAGCTGAATCATACATACACAGCCGTCACGACGGAATAGACATGCATGACTCGATCTCAACCTCGTTTGAGTAAAACCTAAGGTTAGTTGCTAGGAAAGGGAAGTAAATTTTTATTAAATAAAATTCACAAAATAAATAGATTAAGCTTGGACAAATAAGGTATATAGTTGCTAGTAACTTTTCCCGACCGTTCCATGATAAAGACTCAAAAATATAAACAAACGCCTCGATCATAGAAATGACAAAGACAACCTAAGTTGGCTTTCCCATAACGGTTAACTTCCCAATCACCTCAAACTTTACATACTTTTACAAAAGCGGTGATATCGGCCACTTTATACAAAACTACACATCGTTGATTTTTGTCCACATATCAACGAAATAATCGATCCTTCCAAGTATTTCATCGGTTTAAGTTTCAACGAGTAAGCCAAATAATCGATCCTTCCAAATAATCGATACAAAACTACACATCGTTGATTTTTTTCCTCCTCTTTTTTGATTCAATTTTCTATATTTTAATTTTTTTTAAGCATAAATCCCGGTGTAATTTCACCGTCTTCACAATCATAATTCATCCGGATAATTTTTTTCTTTCAACACTTCATCTTCAGACATAATACATAATCGCAAAAGTAGTAAAATACACGAGCTACGTATTTTCCCATTGCATTATGTAATTTTCCGACCTAACCGAAGATAGAAAATTTCACTTTGACACAGGAAATACAAAACTTTACACAAAAGAAACTAGCAACTTGATCAAGTAGGCTTAATCTACATGGTAGGCTAAGGTGTAAAGGTGTAACGAAATAGACATTTGGTGTGAAAAAGACAGAAATGGCTCAACAGATTTTTCTAAGGGATCTTACTCTTATAGTGAGAGTAAGCAAAGGGTTATATGGGGTTTAACTAACCAGTGTAGTTAGTTAATTACACAACATATAGGCTTTTTGGTGTATTTCTAAAAATTTACCAGTTAAACATGTTACTCCATTTAAGTCCATAGTACTCATCGTTGTGGTCTCGAGTAATATACCAAATCAAGTTTTAAAGTCCACTACATCACCGGCATACTAATAATTTTGTGGAATTTTTAATAAACTTTTGGAACCGGAATATGCTTAATTCTCACAATTTGGTATTAAGGGTTATTGATGACGTTGGTCGGGTGCGAGTTTTACATTTATAATCGAGACTAATGAAATTACCAACGAAACATACGAGAAAGTATACTCGTTCAATCGTAGTAAAGTCGGGTAAGCCAAGTTCGTTCCACAGGACTTGGTTTAAACCAATACTAGGTAGCAAGATAGACACTAAGGTTGTCACGACCATTAGCGTCAAAAAATCAAGGTAATTACTTAAGCAAATTCATTCCATTTTTAAGGCTATACTTATGCGAGAAATCCATGTCATTGATATCCATGTTTGATTATATTGGGTAAACAAGTACATGTGATTCACAAAACCCATTTGTATATAATTTGACTTCGTGATATACTTCACCAAATCATATTTATGCATGAAACTAATGCCGAACCCTTTCGACCTATGAACATCATTAACCCCAAGCTAATTAAGCGTGTTTGCTAGATAATTGATGATCCTAAGTTATTCAACAAGTCCTTTCGACCTATACTTGAATTCAAGCCCTTTTGTTTATCTTTTTGATTATGTGAAAATGGTAGGTGTCAATTACCAAAACCCCTTTTTAGTTTGTCACTACTAATAGAGAATAGCCTACGCCACGGAATCCCTTTCAACCTATGATTCCGTGGGTATTCTGCCACAAATCATAGAAAAGAACTCAAACATAAATAAACCACACGTTCACAAAAATCATCATTCATACACAATCAAACATTTCACCAAATTCATTTCATTCCACACATAAGTATTATGAGACTACTCCATATATAAATTCATTTCACAAATCCAACATTCAAACAATAATTTAAGACACATCTCAGAAATATTTATAAAGATTAATACCTACAAAGATTCCTATAGATTTGGTGATGTAGCTCGCCAAGGGCCTCCAATTGCCGTAATCAACCTAACACCAAAAGTGGTGCTTCTTCTTTCAAATTTGTCCTTACACTCTCCTGGATTTGCAGAGATATTTCTACTGCTTTTGGGATGAATATAGGTGGTGGAGACTTAACCTAATTGAGGGTTAAGGGTTTGTTGTTGTTTTCTTTTTGGTTAAGACCACCACAACCATATATAATACTTCCAAACCGACTTAGGAAGTTAATGTAAGTCCCCTCAGTTGATAATACAAGTATATGATCGGTTTACAAGCATAATGGCTAGTTAATTTGCTCATAATTGTAAAAATGTAACTGACATCGTGGTCCTGCTGGGCGGCAAAGGCTTGCGTCGGACGAAAATCCAGTCGTGCTTTCTGCCGGGAGGCAATGCCTCCTGCCAGGCGGTAAAGTGCTCGTCGCAACATGCGATCTTCACTTTTCCTCGTCTTTTGTCTTTCGATCAACTTTTTGTCCCTCGGGCCAATTCATACCATATTTTTATAACCTAAAGTGCATATTTTACTATTCTAGATGGGTCTAATCAAATATCGAATTAGCACTCATATCTTAGCTTATTTTCTTTACTTCGTATCTTTCGGCTAGCTGCAACACAAGAAACTCATTTGCACAATAACTGGGGTAAAAACAGTATTATTTTACCAATTAGCATATATAGAACCAAGATAACGTATCCCAAAATATACCAAATCTAGGCGTTATCAAACTCCCCCACACTTAAGTTCTGCTCGCCCTCGAGCAACTTCATTCTTTTAAATCAAAAAGTTACTTCAAAATTAGCATCACAACAACTCCGAAAGACAATGTGAGAACCAACTAATTTACCAAAAGGATTTTTAATTACTTTTTTGTTTGTAACTAAAGCTGGTTAAATCTACAAACTCCTAGTTACCAAGTAAGTTAATTTCTAACTCTCTGATGAACTACCAGTATCACATCTTAGCACATTGGCTAATCGATACTCCAACATTTAACTTCTTCTTCCTTCGTCTTCATAATTAATAGCTTCATTGGCTATTTATTCACTTTTCTCTTTTTTTTTCCGATCGACTACTACATAGTTGGTAACTAGTAATTTCCAAACTTAACCACTAGTTATTATAGCACAATGTATATATTTTTTTATTCAAAATTATTTACTATTACCTTTATCATTTAAATTACTTTCATCTCTTTTTGGGCATGTGTTGTAGAACAAAATTTAAAAATCAGACCATTTTTTTCTTTCTTTTCCTAATTACTTTCCCTCTCCCACACTTAAGTTTTGCATTGTCCTCAATGTAAGTAAACAAACTTCAAAGTAAAGGAAATATGAAAAGTTAGGACAATCGATACTACCCAATTTGCGATGCAATCTTCATACATGGTTTCTAGTACGCGAATCAAGTTCCTTCCGAACTTGGGTATGATAAACCACCATATACGTCAACACATGTCAACCTTGCAAATATTGCAAATATACCGCATTTCCCAAAATAACATGATAAATAAAAACATCCTAAAATTAACAATCCACAAAAATAGTTTAACACACATAAGTTTAACTTCCTACGATACGAATTAAATTATCCAACTAAATTTGAACAAAGTTTTTAAACTTTTCCGTGCAATCATTCATCCATAGCATCATCATCAATAAATCTAGCCCCTCTAGACGAACCTCAAACTGCATTTCCCAAAGAACTACCTCCAAAATCTGGCATGGCACTCGTGAAGTAATCATCACCACCCAATCCATAGCATCCTCTTTGGTTGTTTTGATTACCCGAGTTTGGGTAATGTGTATAAGGGTAAGGGTATGGTATATATGGATATGGATATGGTGGAACAATTGGTGGCTCATAAGTTGGATATGCAAAGTTACCTTGGTCCATCAAATGATGGAGAATGGGCATGGAATGTTCGAGCATATAATTATTGCGAATCAACATAGAGTCTCTCCAAACATCCCTCGCTCAATCTTACTTAAACTCACGTTCCAATCTCCCCAACTCGAGTTCAATCCTCCATGCTCTTGCCTCGGCTCACTGCTTCCTTCTACAGCTTAGGTTGGTATTCCGGTCTCTTTCTTCAAGCATGTGTTCTCCTCATCTAACTCATCTGCTAACATCTTCGATGTCCAATACTCACAGTCAATCGGCTCTGAACACTTCTTGATCTCATCATCTACACAATAGCCAAGAAAACAAGCAATTCTGGTCACATAATGACGCGTACAAATGACCCGCACAAATGACACTATTCTTTTTAGTTCTCGGTGCGTGTTTGTATAAATGATCCGCAATGATCCAAGCTAAATTCACTCTACGCGACTCTTCTAAAGCGCTCATCATCCACAAATCTCGCTTTTGGCATCTCTCCCTACTAGCTACCCTATGCACCAAATATCCCACAATAACTTTGTGCACAATCCGCATTAGTGGTTCTTTCACAAGCACTTCCTTGTGGTTAGTCAATATTGGCTTACCAACTCTAGTCCAATAATCCTTATGATCAAACTGCTTATCATCAACCTCTAGTTTACCGAAATATACTTCAAACAAACGATGCTCTACCTCGTCCTCTATAAACAAACCTAGCACAACTGTAAACTTTGGCAGTGTAAGTATATGCTCATGCCCATACAATCGAAACCATATACACTTCTCCTTTATCAAATTGTTTCTATCCACATCCTTATCAAAATACAATGTTGAAAAGAATTCCAACACCCATTCATGATAAATTTCATTATCAATCGATAGTGCTCTTTCCCATGAGTAATCAACAAATACATCTCCATCTCCTTCGTAGATGTACTCCAATTTCATCATTTCCCTCAACGTATCCTCGAAACAATAACCATCAAACAAATGTCTGTTAGCAACCCTTGGTACTCCAAAACTCCTTTCTTGCAATTTTGACAACTTCTCACAGTAACCATGTATCTCCACGGATAACAAATCCCTCCACTTTAGGTTAGCATTCAACACAGGTTGCAATGAGTAGGTGATTGTGTTCCTTTTATTCCTTCTCTCGTACTCCGCAATGAGTGGATTTGGCAACGTGTCCTTGCGAATTTTCTGCAAAATTAGAAAATATAAGTCCTAACAATCATTTATAAACTGATAAAACCAAGTATATCACCCTTGCACATGCTAGTTCGAATTTGAACAAAACTGGGACAGAACCCCCCGAGCCGCCCGTCACAGCATGTCTGCCTTTCGGCACGGTCCTCTATCGCTCTCTCTCTGCCGGACGGCAGAATGTTCAGCTATCCGGCTGGGCATTCGTCTCAAGCCGTTTCGGCTCATTTAACGTTTTTTGGGTGTTTACTTCTCCTCCTAGTTTTTCTATACCCTTCCTAATGCTCTTATGAGTGTCCAAAAAACTTTTCCAAACTCCTTCAACCTCAAACTTTTTCGCCATTTTTCTTAAATTCACCAAATTTTCTAACCTCAATCAAAATCACAATGGGTGATCCATACAATCAATCTAGCATTATAGAACCTTTAAGATTAATCATACATCACATTTAAGCAATTGCATTCAATAAATTCGAATGAAAAATTCGACCTCAAAATTTTCATATTTTCAATCATGAACCATTCGATTCACACTTGACCAATCTATTTAATTCTTTCTGGGATTTAATCTCCTGCCATATACCCACTTAATTCTAATACCAATTAGCCTAATTCGTAACGAATCAAAATCCCCAAATTTCATACCCTAAATCATGAACACAAAATCGATACACGAAAAAGGAAAATTAAAACAATTACATACCTTCTTTGGTGCCATAGATGATCAAAAAACAACTCTCTTGCTTGCAATTAGATAAAAAAAACCTAATTTGGGTGATCCAAGATAGTAGTGCATGTTTGTGTGTGTTTTTCTTTGAGTTTTTGGTTTTTGGGGTTTTTGTCTAGCCGGGTGGCTTTGCATTTTGCCGTGCGGCTTGACCAAAATGGTGTATTTTTACCTTACAATTTTACCCCGACACAAGGTTAATGCTTTTTCAAAACACACAACTCCATATCTTGACATCATTATTGCACAAGTAAATTAAACATAATAATAATAATCTAAATTTCCCAAACTTAAACCAAACACGAACCAAATCGTCTAGACCAATTATAACCAAACAGAAATAAAAACCAAACCAAAAGTAAAAGTTTCCTAAAAGATGCATAAACGGAAATAGAAAGCAAACATCCTTAGCACTATGATTCGTGCTTTATTATTCCACACTTCATCTTTATCTTTTCTTTAATTTCCTTAGTCAAGAAAATGACTAAACCTCAAAACATCCTCGGTTTTGAACTTTCCCGATAGCTTCCTTGTAGTGGTCTTGGTCTTAAATGCTCTATTAAACTTCCTTCCACTAGGCGTAACAATTTCAAACATAGCATGCCAATCTCCATCGCCATCAACTTTCTTGTATATCCCATATCCTTCATTGCCCCGATCAAAGTTTTTCAATTACACCGGCAACGAGCCAAGAAAGTCTACAAGTTTCTTAAACACAATTACATTTTTGAAGGGATTAAAGTATGCCTCCATTGCTAACGCCCTTTCCATATCATCCTCGATATCTATAAACGATGGTGCAACCGGACCATACTTTACGTTTCCACCTTCGTCTCTTCCTACTTCAAAACTTCCTAGCCAATCATCTTCTCCTTCCATCTCAAAAGCTTCAAAATATGTTTTTGTCCGTGGCTTGGGAAAATAGGTATGACAAATAACCCCATCATCAATACAAATTGTACCTCTTCCCATGTCAATAATAGCCCCGCAAGTTCTTAAGAAAGGTCATCCCAAAAGCAATGGTAACTCGGGGTCCACCGGAATATACAAGAATAAAAGATCAACCACGTAGGCTTGATATCCTATTTGGATCCTCACATTTTTTACTTCTCCCATCGCCTTAGCTTGTGTATTATCCGTCATTGTCAAGTTTGTTTGGTAGGGCCTCAGATCACCAAGCCCAAGGTCTTTATATAAGCTATATGGCAAAACACTTACACTTACTCCGGTATCCACTAGAGCAACCATCTCAACAACACCGTTAATCTTCATCGGCAAAACATAGTTTCAAGGATCACACATTTTCTTAGGCAAACTGTGTTCAATTAGGCCTACTTTGTCCTCCTCACTAAACTCTTTCTTGTTAAGCCTCTCCTTACCTATCAAGATTTCATCCAATTTCTTCTTGTAAATAACATAGTTCTCTAACACTTCAAGAATGGGCTTTGACTCCTCTAGCTCTTTGTATTTGATGTCCAATGCCTCTTTCATTTTCTCTTTTTGATTTAGGGTTAGGGGATAGTATATCAGTTGTGGTGGAATGGCGGAATTTGGTGGAATTTCTTCTAGCCTCAAAGAAGGATGGGGAGTGAGTTTGTTAATGTTATAGCCTTTGTTACGATTTGCTTTCCCCATCTTGACAACTTCTCCGCTTGAGCTTCCAACTTCCTCCAAAAGATAGATCACATCAATACCCTCTTTGAACTTAGTAAGATTCATCCTTATCTCTCCTAATCCAAAATCGAATTGGCTTTTAGTTGTCGCCAAAAAGTCCCTTCCAAACACGATAGAAGGTTCTCCCTTGTTAACATAATCTAAAACAACAAAATCAGCCTTGAAATTTACCCCATGAATTTCCACGTTGACATCATTCACCATCTTTCTACCGTAGTCGCTAAAATTGACACGCACAAAACCCATGTTTTCCAACACTTTTTCCGTAACATAGTTTGCCGAATCCGCAAGGTCGAGCTCCGCATCCCAAGCTCCTTGCCCATCAACTTTGCATGGTAAAGAGTACCTCATGAATTGTTCACCAAAGGCCCAAAGTGGCGCCTTGGTAAAGATTACGATTTTTTGATTATCCTCCTCTATCACAACACTCTTATGCTCCAAAGCATCAAACAATTTCTCTTCCTTAGCAACTTTTGAATCACCATCATCTATACATTCCTCAAGATCCTTCAAGTATTCCGAAACCAAGCTCAAAGTATCCATTCCGAAAGCTTAAACAACTATTAAAGACAACACGCATCATCCAACTCATTAGCAATGGGTTAGTATAAACAATTAATCATTCACACTTATTTTCCACATTAGTTTAACACATTTACCATTTTAGAACTGACCCACCCATCCCTATTTTTCATATTTTCCTAACTCGAAAAGTTTTTTCACAGAACACCCCCTGCCGCCCAGCAGGATGCTCAAAATTTTTTTAATTAATTTTTTTTATACCATGTGGTGCCGCCTCGGCAGGCAAGTGTGCCGCCCGACAAGCAACCTTTTGAGAGATTTTTTTTATTATTTTGGCTACTTATTTACCATCTAATTTTTAACCAAACATTTCTGCTACCTTTTGTAATGATTAAAACAGGAATAAAATACAAGTCCCCGGCAACGGCGCCAAAAACTTAATGACGTTGGCCGGTTGCAAGTTTTACATTTATAATCGAGACTAATGAAATTACCAACGAAACATACGAGCACGTATACTCGTTCAATCATAGTAAAGTCAGGTAAGTCAAGTTTGTTCCACGGGACTTGGTTTAAACCGATACTAGGTAGCAAGATAGACACTAAGGTTGTCACGGCCATTAGCGTTACAAAATTAAGGCAATTACTTAAGCAAATTCGTTCCATTTTTAAGGCTATATTTATGCGAGAAATCCATGTCATTGATATCCATGTTTGATTATGTTGGGTAAACAAGTGCATGTGATTCACAAAACCTATTTGTATATAATTTGACTCCATTGTATACTTCACCAAATCATATTTATGCATGATACTAATGACGAACCCTTTCGACCTATGAACATCATTAACCCCAAGCTAATTAAGTGTGTTTGCTACATAATTGATGCTCCTAAGTGATTCAACAAGTCCTTTCGACCTATACTTGAATTCAAGCCCTTTTGTTCATCTTTTTGATTATCTGAAAATGGTAGGTGTCAATTACCAAAACCCCTTTTTAGTTTGTCACTACTAATAGAGAATATCCTACGCCACGGAATCCCTTTCAACCTATGATTCCGTGGGTATTCCACGACAAATCATAGAAAAGAACTCAAGACATAAATAAACCACATGTTCACAAAAATCATCATTCATACACAATCAAACATTTCACCAAATTTATTCCATTCCACACATAAGTATTATGAGACTACTCCATATATAAATTCATTTCACAAATCCAACATTCTAACAATAATTTAAGACACATCTCATAAATATTTGTAAAGATTAATACCTACAAAGATTCCTATAGGTTTGGTGATGTAGCTCGCCAAGGGCCTCCAATCGCCGTAATCAACGTAATGCCAAGAGTGGTGCTTCTTCCTTTAAATTCGTCCTTACACTCTCCTGGATTTGCAGAGATATTTTTACAGCTTTTGGGGTCAATATAGGTGGTGGAGACTTAACCTAATTGAGGGTTAAGGGTTTCTTGTTGTTTTATTTTTGGTTAAGACCACCATAACTATATATCTCCAAATCGACTTAGGGAGTTAATGTAAGTCCCCTCAGTTGATAATACAAGTATATGATCAGTTTCTAGGCATAATGGCTCGTTAATTTGCTCATAATTGTAAAAATGTAACTGACATCGTGGTCCTGCCGAGCGGCAAAGGCTTGAGCCGGACGACAATCTAGTCGAGCTCTCTGTCGGGCGTCAATGCCTCCTGCCGGGCGGCAGAGTGCTCGTCTGAACACCCGATCTTCACTTTTCCTCGTCTTTCGTCTTCCGATCAAATTTTTGTCCCGCGGGCCAATCCATACCACATGTTTATGACCCAAAGTGCATATTTTACTATTCCAGATGGGTCTTCAAATCAAATATTGAATTAGCACTCATTTCTTAGCTTCTTTTCTTCACTTCGTATCTTTTGGCTAGCTGCAACACAAGAAACTCATTTGCACAATAACTGGGGTAAAAACAGTATTATTTTACCAATTAGCATATATAAAACCAAGATAACGCATCCCAAAACATACCAAATCTAGGCGTTATCAGTTATAGTGTGCGAGGTCATGTAACTAGTAATTTTTACAAAAGTTATGCTATTTTTTTAATTTGGCATAATTTAAGCATATAGCATATTATTTGTAAAAGAAGGACAAGTAGGCGTTCTAATTCTCCATCCCCTCCACTTAAATTATACAACATCCTCGTTGTATAAATAAAGCAATTAGAGAAAATAGGAAATAAAATTAGAACGAGGAACTCCCCTGATATGTTGCTCGAGATGATTCTCTAATTTGATTTCTTGAGCAAAAGTATGCTGACGAAGCGTCAGAATGCTCGTATGAGTTCAACACACGTCTTTTTCAGAGTATACCATATCGTCGATTTCTTTACAGCAAGGTCCTGCATAAAAGTTTAGAAGATAAAAGTGCAGTTCCTATCTCGATTATACAATAGTTACGATACAGGAAAGTAAACACACATACTGTACAGGTAGTCAATACGCCGTATCCCAAACCCAAGGATACACCGTATTGCATCCTGTAAAAATAAATGTTTTAAATTTTTACAGGAAATTAAAGGACTGATAACGGCCAAATAGGTCGATACGGCGTGTCCATAGAGGTTCGATACACCGTATTGAATGTCTGGGAAGAAAGACTCAATTAAACAATTAAAATTGCAATTTTCAAACAATTAAAAACAATCGAATTGTCTCTCGGTAAGCACTTTCTTTCAGCCAGTCTTTAAGTTAGACTTTTTTCTTTTCGTTATTCATTCGTCACATGCCTTTGTCATGAGCCATCCTTCATCTGTAATGCGAAAAAGTTCTCGATAATCTTGACATGCATCAATGTTGGTTTTTGAACGGTCAGAGTACTCGTATTCTTTAATGGCAACATATTCATCATCAACATCGAATGAGTGTTTTATCATCTCGAATCTTCTAACATGGCAGGTTGATGGATCATGATGTTCCTTCTTATGTTCCTGATTGTCTTGAGTATTACCGGCGTTGTCTGCTTCATAATTCCTACCAAAGATACGTTAATATCAAGATAAGGGTCATAAGCTCTTTCAGCTTTGACGTTTGCATAAGGTCCCTGTCCGTAATTTTCCCAACGAGTGAACGAGGCGACTTCATGAGTATTTACCTTCCACCAACATTCTTCCAGTTTCACTAATACATCATGATCTAGTTCATAGAAGAACAGATACGTTGTTTAGACTGCAATAATCAATACGCTGTTTGAGTAGAAGGTTTGATACGTCGTATCCAACTGGTGGATACATCGTATCAGGTGATCTACCAGAACATAGTACTTAGAAAATAATTAAATAATGAGGGAATTTAAATAAACAATTAAATTAAATACAAACAGAATTAAATTATGCTAATCAAATTATTCTAAACTAATGGTTAAAAATACTAATAAAATTAAAGGTTAAACTTTTTCACCCTCCGACAACGGCGCCAAAAACTTGATGTGCTGTCGTGTAGGGTCAATTTATTGATTACCAAGTTTTAAATTTATATTTAGCCGACTTATCCTAAAACAACACTTTAACGGGCAGTGTACCCGATCGGGTGGAGTTTCGTGGTAAGTAGGGTGTCGAACACTAAGAGCGAAGTTGTTAACCTTATATTCTATCAGTATTTTAATTAATCTAATTAATCTAGTTAATTCTAATTACTTGTAAAACCTATGCTAAACCTAGTTCTAATGATAATGGGGGGTTTTCAGCCTGAGAGACTGACACAAGTTTTATGGTAACAATAACTAATTCAAAACACAATAATCATGCAAAAAGACAATCAGAAGATAAAAGATCGGTACAATCCAAATGA
>BQNB010013757.1:29143-44007 GCA_026074375.1 Tanacetum coccineum
TTCACAAAAACTTTTTAACTTTTATTAAAACTGAAAATTGTTACAACATAAAACTTTTAAATGAACTGAATTACACTTAAATGCTTAAAAGAAAGACTTGGAATTAAAATTAAAACTAAAACAGGGTAAAAAATGGTGTGTGGTCTTCGGCTTGCTCTTTCTTCTTTTATAGCAGCTCAAAGCCTTTCTGGCTCATGGGTTGTGTTTGCTGTGGAGTGTAGAAACTCTTCAAAGCAATCCTAGCCCTTCGTTTGGTTCTTGTACACCATCTCACCATTAAAGGGGATCGGGTTGAGTGATTTCCAAGTGGGCATGGTTATAGGGGTGAGTGGGGTTTGGTTTGGCAGCTGTAGAGGGTACTAGAGGGCATGGGGATGAGCTAGAAACCGTGGGAGAGGGTGGTTTGAGGTTTGGCGGGAAGTGGTATACGGTACAGTTATGGTTCAGGTTTAAACGTAATGTTTGGAGATGGTGCACTAATGGCCCTCCATCTTTCTTTCTCTTTTCATTTCATTCTTGGCCCCTATTTTCAGTTATAAAAGAGGTTTGGAAAATGACACATATGGTCCTTGTCGTTTTATAACAAAAGGGAGTTAAAAGAGAAGTTTATGAAATGACAGAAATGGTCCCTCTGGTTTTTTATAACAAAAGAATAAAAAGATTTGGCAAATTGCAAAATCAGCCCTTGCCTTTAAACATAATAAAAGAATTGCCATTTGGCAGTTTTAGTCCCTGGACTCTTTAAAGGGAATACAAGTTTGGAAAATTGCAATTTCAGTCCCTCTTTTAGTTTAAACCATTTTTCTTTTATAAAACCTATTTTTAAAAATGACAATTCTAGTCCCTAAGGTTTATAAAAATTGTTTCTGGGCCAGTAATGGGCTTGGGTTTGTATTGGGCCCACTGGGTTTGGGTTTTGGGTTTGGGCCCAATAAGGTACAGGTTTGGTTATTGGGCTTTTTCAAGCCCAATAAGGTTATGAAGTGGGTTTTGTGTGTACAATGGCTGAGATTGGCTGTAACTGGGCTAGGATTGGGCCTTCAAAGTCTTCACAGTCTTTGTCAATTGCACACAAATGGGCTGTTGAAATTGATTGAGGGCCCATTTGGTCTTCACAGTCTTCATAGTTATACTATTGGGCTTTCCCGGCCCATCAGATGGGTTAAGATTGCATCCAATAGTATTCTTCAGTTCCGGCTCCGGTTTGACTGCTGATTCTTCTTGGCATTTTTTGGACTTTGGCCTTGATTTTGCACAGTCTTTTCTATTCCATGCTCAGTTTTGTCATTTTGGCTTGGTTTTCTGTCTTTTTGTTGATATCCACTTCCTGCACAATACAAATGCAAAACAAACATATATTTGGCAGTTTTTGTCTGTTTTTGGTCATTTAAGCTCGTTTTTAGAGGTAAAAGATATGTGTAATTAGAGCACTATTCAAATCCCCTAACTAAGTATTGTGTGTCCACACGCAATGTTTATAAGTAAAACACGTAAGTAGCCCCGTTTACCATTTTCTTGAATTTACACTAACTACAAACTACTATTTTTGGATTTTCTCATTTTAACAATTGACTTTTCTTTATTTATATACTGGGATCATAGAAGAGAAGCGCCCGTAGAGTGATCTACGGATGTCCTGACGGATAATAACATCGTCCACTGATATTTTCACCGTTCCAGCTAAGCAATTAAAACAAGATCATTGTCGATATAAGATTACGATGATAATCCCTCATACTTATGACTTGTGAACTTTCAACTCCCAACATGGATATAATCTATTTGAATGTGGTTTAACTCATTTCAAGTTTAACCATAGACAACTATAATTATTTCAAGATCCATAATACAAGAAGGAATCATGACTCAAAGCAACAACTTATTAAGACTATCGTAACTTGATTATACGAGATTTAAACTTTAGAACTTTTTTGCCACCATTTTTAACATCATAATCAAAAGTTCTTAAAGCAGGAATCCGTTCTTAGTTTGAACCCCTACCTCGTGGATAATCGTAGTAGAGATATCACGACCAACGACCGATGTTTTCTTCGTTTGAAAACCTCCCCGTGCTAGCGAGTGGTAAAATCACATAAAACCTTATACCTAATATTGCTAAGGATTGGTGTCCTTAGTTTGAACCCTCACCTAGACCTTTCTTCCAAGTGAGATATCACGACACACCAAATCCCTAGAAGCAAAGACGTCTTAGTTTTGAACCCACCTCGCTGCTAGCGGAGTGGGATAATCCACGACACAACTTTTACTAAGCCTCCAAAATATCAACTGCAAGCTTTCATTGGTCAAAATTTCCATATTCATTCATTTTGCAATCACAAACAATTCATTCATGCTTCTTTGGCATTTATCTTTTAAATCACTATAAAATCCATCGTTTTGAAAAACATCAATAACAAATTTGAAGCTTTTTCTTAAAACATCATGACTAAGTTTGAATTAAATTGAGTACGGTATGCAATATATGTGGATTAGAAATACACGGATAGAAAAACCACAAGTTACACGATAAAGTTTTTAGAAGAATCTTGCTTAGCACATAAACATATATTAAACTCTAGTCATTTCTCGTTCTTCACATTTTTTAAAATTCAACAGCAATAGAATTCGTGAAAGCTTGGCCTCAAAGGTAGCTAGCTATGCTCAACACGCCCGATCAAGTAAAAAATATTCCTTATTCACCCAAAAGAAAAGCAAAACTGTGACAAAACACTATTATATTTTTGAAAATTTTTCACTTTTTTCATATTTTTGGTATTTTGTGGTAAAAACGGGTTAACGTGGGTAACAATGGCTTGCAGGAAACAATCAAATCGAAGGATACCCCCCCACCCAAACTAGAACTAACATCGACCTCATTGATGTTTTGAAGGTATACATTAATCCTAAGGCCATTTAGAGGTAATGCCAAAATATAAACGTTAGTCGATTAGATTTAGGATATCGTATTCCCAAAATGAGCTAAGATGTGAAACTTCAAGAGAAAGACAAAACCAGTAGTAGTCTTAACAATCCGGAGCCAATACCTGACAATAAGCAACAACAACAAGGAAACACGGGTAATGGAAAAGACAACTATCTCACTACAACAACCCTTAATACAACTACTGATAAGCATGGGGTGCCTCCACAAGCTCTTGTATAGGGTCGCGAATCCTTGACCCATCACAAGGATTTCTGTCCTGGGGAAATGTTTGGAGAACTGGAACTACCAAGTGTGTACGTACCCTCCAAATAAATGCTTGACGCGATGACCATTCTCTTTGAAAATTTGGCCCTTGGACTTGAGAACGGCTCAACAGTGCCTACGGAAATACTCTAGTGATGGTGAAAGAGGGCCCATTTCCAACGGGATTTTAGATTGCCCAGAAAATCTTTAATCAGGAATAAAGAGGAGGAAACACGATCACCAATGTTGAAAACACGGTTTTTGATCTTGAGACATGGAGCCTCTTTGGTTTTGGCCTTAATAGATCTAAAGAGTTCTCATAGGCATGATCACGAAGTTCATTAAGTTTTCATGAGTTGACTATCCCGGTGATCCACCCGTAATTACAGGATCGAAAGTTTGCTTGCTTTAAGGCCCAGTAGGCGTTGTGCTCAAGCTCGATCGGTAAGATGGCATGCCTTCCCATACACAAGCTTGTAATGGAGTACACCCGATGGGTGTTATGTAATCTGTCGGAAGGCCCATAGTGCATCACTAGTTTGTCCGACCAGGATGCACACGGTTTTCACCATGGTCCCTTTCAAGGATTCTTTTCAAGCCACGATTTTTGATACTTCCACTTGCCCACTTGTTTGTTGGTGAAAAGCGGTGGAGAGACGGTGCGTAACTCCAATTTTCTGGCATGACCTTATCAAACTGGTCCTTACAAAAATGGGTACCCCGATCACTTAAGATTTGCACGTGAGCACCAAATCTGGCTAATAGAAGAGTTCATAAATTTGCAAACTACTCGGGCATCATGGTGGTGGAGTGCTTAGCGCTTCAATCCATTTGACAAAAAGTCGACTGCCGTCCGAGAATATCTTTTTCCTTCGTGAAGACGGAACGGCCATAAACGATGCCCCAAATGTTCAAAAATGATTTCACAAACAGTGGATGGAGTTTTTGAGGCATCTCTCACGTTGTGAAGTTTTTCCTTGCCGTTGCACGATCACAGATTCTTGACAAACCTCTTGTGGATCTTTATAGATGGTGGCCCAGAAGAAACCGGAGTCAAAGATCTTTTTGGCTGTGAGGTTTGCACCATGATTGGTTCCCCCATTGGGTCCATTGTGGCAAGCTTAGAGAAACTCAATATCTTTCATTGCCAGTGCACAAATACATCGCCTGACCACTTGATCTCGCACTAAAATTTTAAACAATAATGGGAACCTTCCCAGAAATAGTGTTTAACATCTTGAAAAAACTTGTTTTTCTGCTGGTCGAACATGCCCTTCACAATGAACTACCCGCGTGGTAATTTTGCAAATCGGCAGAAACCACGTGTTCTATAATCTTCCACGAAAGTCCAACCACAATTAACGTACTCAATATGAAAACAATCATTATCTCTATAGATCATTGACGTTTTCATACGTGTTTTCCCAATCTGTACAGAATGATCGACCTTCGAGTTTCTCGGCTCCATTAGTATCAATAACTTTGAAGTCAAATTTCTTAGGAGTTAGGAAACCCAACGGAGCAATCCGCCTGCATCCTTTTTTGCAAAAGAGATAACTTAAGGCGGAATGGTCCGATAGCACTATTCTTATTTGTTCAATGATTAGGTAAGACCTGAATTTCTCGAAAGCATACACTATGCAAGTAATTCCATTTACAGTCTTATTGTAGTTTGATTGTGCTTGCAATCAAGGTCTTACTAGCATAGTGAATAAGGACCCTAAAATGTTTCTCATGACGTTTTGCCAACCAAAAACAGCACCTTGGCGAAATCACTTGCATCGCACATAAGCTCAAATTGAAGGTCCCAGTTTGGAGCATCCAAGAATTGGGAGCTTCCGTAAGTTCTATCATTCATGTTTGGAAAGCTCGCAAGCAGTCATCGAAAAGATGAATGGAGTAATTCTATCTCAAGGAGATGGGTCATTGTCGATAATTTTGAAAATCCGAATTGAACCGCCGTAAAAACCAAGCATGAACCGACGCGAGAAAACTCCTAATTCCTTTTGACGGTGGGTGGTATGAGGTAAATTTATGCAAGACTATCTATTTGGCTTAGTCGCAACCTCAATCCTTTCTAAAACTTATGGCCGAAGGACAATGCCCTCTTTGACCATAAAATGGCTCTTTTTCCCAGGGTTAAGACTTAAGTTGGTGTCTTTCACACCTTTGGAATCATGTGTCAAACGGGAGAGTCAGATTTTGGAAAAGAATTCCAAGAGACTACGAAGTCGTCCATAAAGACTCCATCGTCGTCTCAACCATGTCCATGAAAGATTGCTAACATACAATCTGTTGAAACTGCCCCTGGAGCAATTGCATAAGCCGAAAGGCATGCGTCGGTATGAACAACTTTCCGATGGGCAATTAAAAGTATGTCTTTCTTGATCACTTGTTGTCAAGGGGATTTGGAAATAACCGAGAAACCATCGATGAAACATAGTATTCATTTCCCCGCTAATCTCTTCAAGCATTAGGACCGATTAACTGTAAGATGGGAAGTGGTCTTTGCGGGTGGCTTCATTTAACTTACGTAGTCAATGCACACCCGCCATCCGTTAACCAAACGAGTATGGATATCAACACATTTTCCTCGTTCAGTTACACATGTATACTCCCATCTTTGTACATCAATTGAACAGGGCCTAACCCAGGGACTGTCGGGATAAGGTTAAATCAATCAGCTTCCAAGAAGTATTTCACCTCCCTTTTTAATAACATCATGGATTTTTGGATTTACTCTTCTTTGATGTTGGACTGCTGGTGCATATTCCTCTCCATAAGAATCATGTGGGTACAAAATTTCGGTTTGATACCCTTAATGTCAGAAAGATTTCCACGAGGAGCACGCTTTTGGGACTTTATCACCTTTACGAGAGCGATTTTCCTCAACATCCAACTCTTTAGCAATAAGACGGGCAACTTGTTTGTCGCCCTCCAAAAATGCATACTCGAGATGGTGGAGGCATTGTTCCTTGATTTCAACCTCGGATGTTCATGAACGGGTAGGTTCAAATTGTTTTTAGCTTCACAGAGTTTTGAGCTCTTTCCTTACCTCCAGCATATATTGTTGATTATTTGGAGTGGGGTTGTGGTTCCCTGTCAAAAAAAAAAATTGCTTCTATAAGCAGGATGTCCCTTTCATATGATCATATTAGAATGGATTATATGCTGGACCCTCCTGATCATCTTCTAGACAAGGAAAGAGACGGCTTCTTCGAGAAGCATGAAATCACTATCCCCAATGGGCGTTAGGTTAGTAGAAGAATGTAGCAACAATTGGTATCATAAACGGAGAAGGAAATTTCCACTCGCGATTATTAAGATGTAACCCAGAACTACATTGAGAGTATTCCTCACAAGCCATAATCAATGACGTCAATCTTGTTTGCCGACATGTGAGGTGTAATTTGCCGAGTATCTCGACGTCTTGATCCAAATTGTAATTGATTGCCTTCACTTCCTATTCTAATAGTTTAATTTCAACTTGTGCACATCATCAAAGCACGACTGGTCTTTAAGAAGCACCTCCCGAGTATTAAAGGACTCGGGGTCTGGCTCAAAATCTACAACCACAAAGTCGCTGGAAAGTGAAATACACTAACTTTAACGGAGATTTCCTTTTGCAATTCCCAATGGTTTAGAAATACGATCGATCCCGCAATATCGAGTGGGATCATGCAAGTTGGAGTAAGATTCAGGTAATTGAAAGCTTTTCCAAACTGAAAAATGCAATTAGATAATGCAAGCACCGAGTTCTCTAATTGTAAGCATACAATCCATCCCTGGAAATTCACAAGGAATAAGAACTTGCCGGGTCTCCAAGTTTCCTGTAACTTGTTCAAGAATGAACCGCCGAACAAATTTCATACAACGAAGTTCGAGCTAGACAAGGTTATTGGAAAGTTATCGCAGCCACATCATTAAGTTCTCTTTATTCCCAAATAAGGTCTTAGAGCGAGGCGAATTGTGGGCATCAAAACAAAAGCATCCGTAAAGCTAATCTCGAAACTCATACTCTTGAGATTTCATAGAATTTTTAGTCGATTTGTTTCATTAGCCTTGAATACGGCTCTTTTTCTTATCACCCTCGAAGGATAAGGAAGAGGAAACAGAAGTTTAGTTGTTTTGCTGCACGGTATCAACAACAAGAGCAACAAAGGCTCACAACAGGAGTGTTTGTGAATTGAATCAGGACCGACCCGAGGTTGGGACCGGGTGCTGTACTTAGTTGAGCAAGAAGGGTGCTCTGCCCTTATGTCACCTCGGTATTGGCTTTCACTACTGACGAAGTAGGAATTTGGGGGTCCTTGATATGCACCAACCGCTTCGGGTAGGATACCCATTAAGTCTGTTCTCAGGGTTATAACTGTGTTACCAGGGAGTGTCCCTAGACCCTAAGTAGAAATCGTATTGGCAGTTACAAACTTAGCCAACATATCAGTCAAATTTGCCTTTGATTATTCAATTTGTTTGTTTCGATATTTGCAGCTCTGACCCTGGTTTTGGATGATATTATTGCATGTTTTCTCATGATAGCATCAAAGCCTTGGACGTAGTTGTCAAAATCTTCTTCTTGGTGACACTGTGTGTCCTGAGGAACGGGGCTTGATAACTGGATACTGATTAACCTGGGGTCTATGAAGTTGATTCTGACTGAAATTGGACTGATTAAAATTTCCACCTCTGTTTTGGTTGAAATTGCTCTCCCGGTTTTGGTTAAAGTTATTCCCCCGATTGAAATTGTTAGCATTATTAGCTTGAGAGTTCTGAACGGGTGGAAAACCTGGAGGTCTAATATGATTTGCAACCATTTGAGGTCGGAAATTTAGCATAACATGGTTTAATTGCTGCAACGGCTTGTGACACATACTCAGAAAAGTCGTCCCCGATAACGTTTCCAGGATGCTGGACATTTTGGTGAGTAATGGGCACCACCACAAGTAACACAACTTAGGCAACAACCGCTTATACAGGTGCATGGAGCTGATCTGGAGCATAACTTGTTCATCTTAGTCCTAGGAGCAAAGCTCGGAACAATATCCTAAGTTCATCAACATCAGTATGAAACAGCTTGGGTGGAAGAGTATGAACTTACCTTGGCAACAACTGCCATACTCGGATGACGAACTTTGGACTTGCCTCGATGATTTTATTAAACATACGCGAGGCATAATGTCCAAAAAGTTTCCCGACCTGCTGCTGATTTCAATGAATCTGATCATTAAGTTCAAATGCATTATAGAATGTATCAAGTTGATGCAATTCCTGAGAATCCGATATGTGTGACAGCCCCTAATTAGATCATTGAAACGATCCCAAGCCTTAAAACGATTCATCAGAACAGAACTATGCTGAAATCTGGTGATCTCATTGCGAATATTCGTCCGTCTTAGAAGGAGAAGACCGATTGATGAATTTTGGATACAAGATCGTCCCAAGTTTGAATGTATCGAGGGGGTTCTTTTTCTACCATATTTCCGGGCTGCCCTCGAAAGAGAATGATGAAAAAGCATAAGCTTAATCGTAGCAATTGGAACATTGGTGACCCTCATTGTAGAGTGTGCTAGTAGAAGTAACGGAAAATGGAGCAATTCGTGACTTCATATGTCATATACCGATAGAACTGTTAGTTCTGGACAAGATTGATTAACCCATGCCTCAGCATCGAAAATGTTATGCCACAAATCATTAATAATGATTGCGTCTCGTAACCCCTCGTGGGTGCTTGGAGCAATTGAGCCATAGTTTCGAGTGTCAGCCATGGCTCCTACGGTAGGATCTACCTGAAATGGGTATTCTAGAACGAAGAGGTTCTATAATAAACTTCCGGTTCTTCTGGTGGAGTGGGACGCTGCACACTATTGGGACTAACATGAGATCTGAGAGCGCATGCACAAAATGGAATAAAAAAAGAAGTTACACAAATTTTTTTGGATTTTTTGGATTTAAATATAATCACAATCTATTTTAAACGACAATAGATAGAACCAACTTAAGCCAAAATAATCGATCTTACTTCACTGTAGCTCTCAGAATGAAAAAACGCACAGGTGAGCTTAGGAGTAGGAATAGCCGCGAAGCTTATTTCCTCCTTTCGATCGTATTTCCTAGGAAACAACGCCTCCTTATACCCACTTTTTTAGTTTGTCAATCAGTAATGAGGTGAGCCGTATAATCGTAAGTGACACAGAATGGCAAGGTATTTAAATCTTTGGTTCGCTTGGAACTCAAGTATTTCACACGGTAACTTATTAATATAATACTCATTGAGAATAGATATATTTGGTATTTATAACCAATTAGTAATTTAATTTTTATGGACAATTTTTTTATAATTTTGATTTTAGGTTTTTTATTTAATTTTTTATATGATATGTACTAAAAAAAAGAAAAGAAAAATATTTTTGTGTTTTTTAATATGATATATTTAATAATAAGGACAAGTTCAGATCAAAGTCGGATAACAATCGTAGCAAAAGCCTCCCCGGGCAGAGGACGCCAAAAAATATGATTCGCGGATTAGTAATACACTTATATAGCAACCCTATTACTAGATCCTAACCTGAATGCCCTTGACCAAGCAAAAGAGTCAAATTCCCAACAAAAGGATAAAATACCAAGATAGAATCCATGAAAAAAAGATCCGGAAGAGATAATCCCCCGGGCGAACAAAATCGTATGTCCAAACGAGCTGCAAATGAAGGGTAATTCCTGTTTTGATTGAGAAAATGAATGATGGAGAAATATAAGATAAGATGGTAAACACTGATCTAATTACAACTAAAATTAATTAAATAAAACCTAATTTTGTCTACGGAAACAGATATAGGAAATGTGGGGAACTTAAAAACTACTACTGGAAAACAAAATTAGTTTATAGGGAAATCCTAACAATAAATCTCACTAAAATAACGGGGAAACAAGAATCAGGTATCGTGAAAACCAAAATACTAAAAATTAAGAAAATAAATGCAAAATTAAATTAAAAACAAAAATTAAAATTCGAATTAAAGTAAATTTGATAAAATATAAAAAACTAGGAACTAAACAGGAGGTCGTTTGAATGCTAAACGAAAAGAAACGGTAAAACGCACTCGTAAAAACGGGCCTAATGACAGAAAATTAAGAAAAATTAAGCTATAATAAATGTTATATTTTTCCAGACACTAAAATGACAAAAGAAAATATTAAATAAAAAAGAAAAATATTTTGTAATTACTTTTCTGATTTTTTTAAGAATTATAAAGATAAATTACTAATTCAAACAAGAAAATATAAAAAGACAAAAAAAAAAAACAGTTAATAAAAATTCTGAAAAATAAATAGAATAAAGAAAAAGTTAACAATTCTAAAAATATAAAAATGCCCAAATTTTACTGAATAAATTAAAAGTAATTAAACTAATTAAAATTAAACCTAATTTAATTAATTAAATTAAATTAAACTAACAAAAGTTAACTGCTGTTAAAACAAAAGGACTAACAGGGAAGGGACATAAGGACTAACGGGGCACTTAAATACTAACCCTAGCTACTAACAGTGTTAACAATAAAAAGGTGAATTTACACAAATGGTCCCTGAACACCAACCCGATTACAAAGCAAGTCCAAAGTGCTTATTATCAAAAAGCTATAAAAGCAAAGTTGTTAAGGGGCTCAAGGGGAGTCTTTTTTGTAAAAGCACTTATGCTTTTTACTCACTAAATAAGCTAGAAACTTGAGGTTTTGGACTGACAGAAGCTTAATAAGCTTATAAGCTTATTTTTCTTCTTAATAGATTTTAAGCTGCCAAATTTAAGACTACAAGCAATGGGGGACAGATAATAAGTCTACGTGGAGACCTACAATAAGCTAAGGTTTATAGAAAGCCCTAAAATAAGTCAGGAAAGAGATACAGCATGCTGGCAGTTTTAAAAAGAAAACAGAAAAGGCCTACTTTTGAGCTTATATTAAGTTAATCTAATAAGCAATCTAAATTAAATAAGCTGCTAAACCTACTAGAACTACCTACAAGCTATAAGGAAAAACACTAAGAACCTAGGGCTTAGTATTAAATAAGCTAGAAAAGTGGGGCTGAATTATGGTGCTCAGCACCAGGGGAAATGCAACAGTGAGCTTAAGGGCTTTTTAGGCTTATGCAATAAGCCTTTAAGAGCTTTTTACCTAAAACCAACCACAAACAGATTAAAAGGGGTGGTCAATGAGCTTATTTTCAAAGTTTGGTTTATAAATGAGGACTTAAACCTGCTGATATTGGGGCTTAAAAATGGGGTTTTTCAAAAATTATGCATATTAACTTTTTGACTCATACTTGGTCAAATTAAAGGGACAGAACAAGGGGTCTTTCTTTTTGGCTTTTTGTAACTCCAACAACACAAGAAATGAGGTGCTTAAGCTGTTTCAACAGCTTAAGCCCTTAAGGTCACTTTGGCTTATTGAAAATTTGACAAAATACAAAAAGGCCACAAAAACTTATTTTAACACTAAAAGTTGTGATTTAAATGGTCTAATGAACCCCACACACTCAGCCAAAGTTGGCTGAGTGGTTACAACCCATGAAAAATCCCATATGACCCATTTTGGGGTCTAAACCAAACACTCCCTTAATATATAAAAAAGGATTTTTAACTGATTTTTGGGTAAAAGAAGGCAGAGATAATTGATTATAAGTGCATTTTAATAACTTTTAACACATATTTAAACAATTTAAACAGAATTAAACAACTTGAATTATATTTCAAATTTCGACAAATGCAATAATAAGAGAACACTTATATATTTCAAATACAACTTAAAACGTTTTAAACAAACTGAATACAATAACTTTAAAGCAAACTTAATTAACATTAAACTAAGAAAGTAAAACAGGGATTTAAAAAAAAATGTGTGTGTGTTCCGGCTTGCTTTCTTCTCTTTTATAGAGGCTCAAAGCCTTTCTTTGGTCTTGGGATGTGTTTGCTGTGAGAGTACAAAGCTTCCCAAGCAATCCTAGCCCTCCATTCCTTTTGTACACCATCTCACCATTAAAGGGGTGCGGGTTTTTGTGTATTGTCAACAGGGAAGGGTTATAGGGGTAATGGGGAGGTGGGAAATGAGCTGGGAGATGTACTAGGGGTGGTGGTATTGGCTATAAACCGTGGGAGAGGGGGGTATAAGGTTGGCGGGAAATGGGGAAGTACCCAAGTGGTTGCAGGTTTTAAAAGTAATCTTTGGAAAAGATGCAAAACTGGCCCTCCATCTTTCTTTCTATTTCATTTCATTTAAGCCGAAAAATTCAGTTATAAAAGAGGTTTGGAAAATGACAAATATGGTCCCTGCGTTTGTATAACAAAAGAATAAAGAGGGTTTTGGTAAATTGCAAAAATGGTCCCTCTGGTTTTTATTAAAACAAAGATATAAAAAGAGTTTTGGAAATGGCAGATTCAGCCCTTGGCTTTTTTAAAGGGAATACAAGTTTGGAAAATTGCAATTTCAGTCCCTCTTTTAGTTTAAACCATTTTTCTTTTATAAAACCTATTTTTAAAAATGACAATTCTAGTCCCTAAGGTTTTGTAAAAAGGTTATTGGGCTTGGGTTTTGTGTTTGGGCTTGTATTGGGCCCACTGGGTTTGGGTTTGGGCCCAATAAGGTACAGGTTTGGTTATTGGGCTTTTTCAAGCCCAATAAGGTTATGAAGTGGGTTTTGTGTGTACAATGGCTGAGATTGGCTGTAACTGGGCTAGGATTGGGCCTTCAAAGTCTTCACAGTCTTTGTCAATTGCACACAAATGGGCTGTTTGAAATTGATTGAGGGCCCATTTGGTCTTCACAGTCTTCATAATTATACATTATGGCTTCTCAAGAAACACAACAACAAACACAAGGATCATCAGATACAGATCGAGATCAACCTCCATTGTGGGAACATATGACTAAACTCCAAAAGATAGGTGCATCAGGAGGAGCATGGAAGTTTTCGTGCAAGTTTTGCGGTGAAACTAGACAAGGATCGTATTCAAGGGTTAAAGCACATTTGCTTGGTATAAAAGGTAATGCTCAATCCCACAAAACCCTTTCTATGTCGTCAATTTTAGTAGTAGTTTAAAGATGGACAGCGTATGATATATCTTGAATGTATACAGTAGGCTATAAAAGATGGAAGTGTATGCATGTTGCGAAAAGTTTTGATGGACAGCGATGATATATACAGTGCTATAAAAGATGGACAGTGAATGATATATATATTATATACAGTAGGCTATATTATTTTATGTGTTGTTCTTTATAGGTTTTGGGATTTCTCTTTGCCAGTCCGTAACAGCTGGTCAAAAACAAATGATGAAACGGGCAGAAGAAGCGTATGAGAAGAAGAAAGCCGAGTCAAACGCGAAAGAAGTCGCGTTGCCATGTGAAGCTGGTGTTGGATTTAAGAAAAGAAAAGGTAGTTCAACACCTATTGAAAGAGCTTTTGGTGTTGAAATTAGGGACCAACTAGATCAAGAAATAGCAAGGATGTTTTATACCGGAGGTTTGCCTTTTAATCTTGCAAGAAATCCACACTATCTTAGGGCTTTTCAATTTGCTGCTGCCAACAAAATTGATGGTTATGTACCTCCTGGTTATAATAAGCTCAGAACAACCTTACTACAAAAAGAAAAGGAGAATGTCCATAGGCAATTGGAACCCCTTAGGTCTACATGGAAAGAAAAAGGTGTGAGTATTGTGAGTGATGGTTGGAGTGATCCTACAAGAAAGCCTCTAATCAATTTCATGGCTACCTCAGGTAATGGTCCATTGTTTCTAAACTCAGTGAATTGTTTTGGGGAAGTAAAAGATATATTTTTTATTGCTAATTTGATGAAAGAAGTCATCAATGAAATTGGGCATCAAAATGTTGTGCAAATCATTACTGAATGCATCAAATTGTAAGGCGGCTGGAAAACTTATAGAGAGTCAGTTTCCTCACATCTATTGGACACCATGTGTTGTTCATACACTTAATCTTGCTATGAAGAACATTTGTTCACCAAGTAATGTGGAAACAAATGCACTAGCATATGAACAGTGCAGCTGGATAAAGGATGTTCACGGGGATGCGCTTGCAATAAAAAATTTCATCATGAACCATAACATGAGACTCTCGATTTTCTCCAAGTTTACTCCTCTTAGACTGCTTTCAGTTGCCGATACTCGCTTTGCCTCCATCATTGTGATGCTTAAGAGATTGAAACTTATCAAAACGGGTCTTCAAGCTATGGTCATAAGCGAAGAATGGTCTTCTTATAGAGAAGATGACATTGTTAAAGCAAAGATTGTGAATGATGAATGGTGGGATAAAGTATCATATATTCTTAGTTTCACTGGACCTATATATGATATGATTAGAGCTTATGACACCGACAAACCATGTTTGCACTTGGTGTATGAGATGTGGTATTTGCACTGGGTTGGATTGGTATTGATATTGATATCGGTATTTGTTAGGAATATTGTAATAGATAGTTACTACTAGTAGGTATGTAGTTCCTACTGGTAGAGTAAAAGTTCCTGCTGGTAGGTATGTAGTTCTGTTATCCCATGTATTTAATCCATTACACAACACTAATCTTTACCAAATTGCTAGAAAATAAGATAGAATCTTAGAGAGAGAAATAAAGAAAGAAAATTAGATTAGAGAGAAGTGGTGAGTTACAAGT
>BQNB010013757.1:45721-60721 GCA_026074375.1 Tanacetum coccineum
TTGTATCCCTGACGAGGATTCCCCAGCGACGATTCCCCAGCGACATTTCGATGGGGATAGTTTTCCCCAGCGACATGTCGCTGGGGAAAGCCCCGAAATGTCGCTAGGGAAAACCCTGATTGTTGTAGTGGTTGGTTTGAAACGACAAAGGGCAATGGGTTGTGTCGAGATATATAGGAAGGCCTAGGAGATGTTTGAATAGTATATTTATTGTGTTTCTCAGCTTTCTCTTTCTTACGATTTACACGTGACCTTTTTAAACATAGTAAGATGATATGCATATTTTTTTTTTACTTTTTTTCTTTTTCAATATTTTTAATAACAAAATTAAAATTCATTAATACTAAAAATCATTACAAAAATAATAATACGACATAAAATAAAAATGTACGAAGAGTGTATTAAAATGTATAAAGTGTATATAGATCGTGTATAAATGATAAAATAAATAAGGTATTTATAGTGTTAAAAAACGTCAACGTACGAAGAGTGAATTAAAATGTATAAAGTGTATATAAATTGTGTATAAAATGATAAAATAAATAAGGTATTTATAGAGTTAAAGTGTTTAAATTTTAAAAGTTAAAAAGTTTTTATTTATTTATATGTAACAATATGATTTGAGAGTTTTGGGTGTGCATGGAATCGGTCATATATTCGGCCTTCATCTCCAAAAGTCACTTATGAGACCCACAACGACCTTTGGGTTGCAGCGGCGGTGACCCGGTCGATCGACCACGGGCCTGCCTAAGATCGAGTTAAATCTTGTGAAATCGTAGAGGTGGGTGAATACGTTTCTATAAAAAACTTAAATCGTAGAGGCAGATAAAGGAAGGTGGGATGAGGGTGTTTGGACATGGGAATGGGAGTGGTCTAGAGAGCTAGAGGGAGAGTTTGTCGGGAAATGGAAGGGATAATGGTCTGTTTACAAAATGTTTTCTTGTATAATGATCGCAGGGACATATGGCGGTGGAAGCTTAATAAAGAAGGAGGTTTCGTGGTTAAAGAATTGACAAGGATTCTGGAGGAGAGAATCTTAGACGCGGAGAACGCGGGGGAGGACACGATTTGGCTCAAACTTGTGCCAAATAAGGTAAACATATTTGTGTGGAAAGCATTGAAAAGGAGACTTCCGGTTCGCGAGGAGCTCGACAATAGAGGTGTTGATTTGGATACGGTGCTCTGTCTGTGTTGTAATAGTGTGGTGGAATCGTGTGAGCATAGCTTGGTCATGTGTAGTATGACTATGGGTGTTTGGGAAAAGGTTCACTGTTGGTGGAAACTTGGGGGGGGGGGGGGTTAAAGCCTTTTCTATCAGGGATATGTTCTTGCTAAATGGTGGTGTTAATCCTCCTAATCACTCGAGATTGTTATGGCAAGCGGTTCTTTGGTCTTCCGGGTACTTCATATGGAAAGAAAGAAATAACTGTGTGTTTAAAGCTAAAGTTTCAAGTGTTAATAAAATTGTTCAAGAGATACAGCTTAAAAGTTTTGATTAGATTACGAGAAGGTCAAAAATGAAAGCTATCGATTGGCAAATGTGGTTGCAAGATCCTGTAAATGCTGTTAAAAAAAATCTGAGTTTGGTGTGGATTGTACGTTTGTATTGCTGTTGGTTGAGTAGGTGTTGTTTGCCTTTTTGGTTCTGAGTTGCAGATAGTGTTTTTGGCTTCATCAGGTTGAATGTTTAGTCTGCAAGTTAGAAGTCAGAGTTGGTACCAAAGTTTTAATTCTATTAAAGTTTTAGAGAGTGTTTCGTGGTGACAGGTTATAGGCTGGGTGGCCTGTTGGGCATATGAGAATATATACTCCCATGTGGGGTTTTTTGTAGTTAGGCTTTTGTCCCTTTTGTTTTGGTTTCGCTTTATTGTGATGGTGCAAGTTTTCATGGCAAAGGCTTATGAGTTTAGTATGTGTATAGTTTTATGCTTTCGTTTTGTTGGGCCTCATCCTCTTTTAACTATATTGTTTAATTGAGGTGCGACGCCTTGTATTGTATTTTTTTCTCCTTAGTGGTTTATAAATGTTGCCTTTCTAAAAAAAACACTTAAATCTTTTGTATCAAACAACCAATCAAGTATGACGTAATATGATAAGTGTCTCTAATAGATCTACAACAATAATGGTAGTAGAGAACCTAAATCTAAGCATGTCACCACAACACATTATATAACACAATGATGAGGTGTTATTTTATACACTATTTCGGGGTCATTTAACCCCCTAAATCATGCAAATATGCCAAGATTATGTGTTTAATCGTTTGTTTTCAGGTTTTTAGCACTTGGATGACATTTAGAGAAAATACACGTGACTTTGGCTCATTTGGAGAAGAAACGGACAAGATTACGAATCCATGAAGAAGTATTGTTTACAGAGCGTGGAGATGGCGTCACAGGCATAAAGCGACGCCGTCGTGACCTATCCAATGACGGCGTCAGAGATCTAGCGATGGCGTCAGGGCGTGACCGACTTAAAGAGGATATAGAATCATCTACGTAGCTACGGCGTCAGGACTTCAACGCGACGCCGTCGCAGGAATATCTCTATATATACACAACTGATTTTAGGGTTTTAAGTGTGTAACTTTGTATAACTTTAGGGAGACGAACCCTGGTCTTTGTAGCAGCTTTAAAGGTCGTTTTTAGGGCCTCAAAACCCTATTGTAACTACCTTATATCCACGTTTTAATCAAGTAAGAGTGTTATTCATTAATCATTCAATATGTCTATGTTTTGTGTGATTAATCTATGTTTTTGCTTTATCCTTAACATGCTAGGCTAAACCCTCATTTGTATTTGCTTATGATTGCATGAAAGTCATATTGTAGATCCTATTACTGTTGCTTCTTGTTGATGAATGTGCACATTAGACTTTAGAAAACCGGCTTTTTTCTGTATCGTTGTTGACACGTCTAGGGAAACGCGAGGGTGTAGAAAGGATACCATCGGGTAACAGTCTTCATACTACCTTACCCTCTTATATGATTGATCCCTCTTAAGATATTTCACACGCATTTAATATACTCTTAAGGGCCTTGTAATAGTCTTTATACTACCTTACTTGTATGTTGCCTTAACGGAATATTAAATAGATGGCGGGTTCGTGTAATCCGTTCATGACCTATGAAATACTTACACAATTCATCACAAGTGTGATAAGGCAACAAGATTAGGAGAAGTAATCTGATAAGTAATGCATGATTAAGTAAATACATTTAATTATCATAAAGTTATCACCAGTAGATTAGACATTAGTTTAGTTAATAGTTAAACAAACTAACCCCTCAAACCATAGATTTACCTGCTTTCTATAAAATATAAAACACAAAAATAGTCTTCTCTCAACCCCTAGAATTTTGTTAGACCGTGATCAAGCCTTCTCAACCTATTCCCTAGAGAACGATAACAACCCCTGAGTCTTGCCTATACTACTACTATAACGGTTAGATACTCTGCTTAGGGAGTTGTAAAACTTCTTGTTGAAGTCCTACGACGACCGCATCAAGTTTTTAGGGCCGCTGCGTGAGGAATAGTTAGGTTTTGATCATAGTTTAACTTAGTTCTACTCACTTGAATCCTTTTAAGTGAGACTTTAATTCCGTATATTAGCTTTCTCGTAGTCTATCTTTTCTTTGTGTTAATTGTTTCTTAATCCATTCTCATCAACCTCCATGGGAGACGAGAATCATATATGTACTCTTGGAGATTACTCCAAACCTAGCCACAAAGGCTACAGGAATACCATCGAGCTCCCCGTAGGGAACAACGTGGTACCTCTTCGATCTGACACCATCCGGTTGGTGCAAAACGGATGCTCATTCCACGGACTTCGGTCTGAGGATCCAAACCAACACCTCAAGGATTTCTTAAAACTTGTGGACTCACTTGACCTTGACGGTGAAAACAGGGACAAAACGACTGCGTTTATTTCAATTTTCCCTTCGCGATCAAGCTAGCAATTGGCTTGAACGACTTCTAGCAGGATCCATCACCACATGGGAGGATCTTACTACTTGTTTCCTTGCTCAATTCTTTCCACCAGGAAGGACTACAAAACTCCGTAATGATATCCTAATATTCTAACAATATCATGGAGAATCTCTCTTAGAAGCATGAACTCGTTTCAAGGACTTACTCCGAAAAGTCCCTCATCATGGTCTTGACTTATGGCTTCAAATTCAAATCTTCTATGATCATGTTGACTGCACCACCCAGATGGGCATTGACTACGTAGCATGCGGGAGACTTAGAAAATTAAGGCCAGACGAGGCTTGGGCTACTATCGAGAGGTTAGCCCAATATGAAGATGAAGGGTGGAACGATGCCTTCATCCCAGATGAAGTGAGCCTTATTTACGAAAATCCCGACATCGAGCAATTACTAGGAATCATGGAGCGTAAAGTCGATACACTTATGAAGGACGCAATCTCGTTAATGAGAAGAAGCGAAAGCGTATTCCGGATGACAACCAACGAAATGTATCGACCACCCTCTGAGCCATCACGTCAAGAAGAATTTGAGCACATTGTGATGAACTTCATCCTCGATCAGGAAGAAAGAGTCAAGCAGCTCGAAGAATATATAAGAGTGATTATCAATGATTTTATGCAACTCTCTTCGGAAGTCACAAGGAGGTTAAAAGATAAGATAAGAGAGGAAGGGAGCAGAATGAGAAAAATCTAGAAGATTACAAAATACCCAGACGAGGAGATCCTAAGACCTCTAACCGAGCATAAATTCTCAGAAAATCCTACGAAAAAAGTTCCCCGATACCCTCAAATCCATCCCCACAAACTCATTATGGATAAGATATATTCAACTGAACTTCTTAAATCCACCCCGTTTCTGGAAAAGCACCTTCGGTTTTAAACTAGGTAAAAGGACTAGTCAACACGTCAAGACCCGACATGACGAAGGAAATTCCTTAGCAACCCAACCGACACTTCATAATTTCCTGACTGTTAAGGACCATAACCATACTAAAGGCAAGACCCCGTCACGCTAATTTTTCAAACTCACGGTTAGTAACCGCGTATTTAACCCCGGGGGAAGGAAGATCGTTGACTTTTTCAAAAAAGTTAAACGGTCAACGAATTAGGGCAGTTGGAACATCCTGACGGCGCCAGGATTAATACGCGATGCCGTCGCAACGATCCGGGTTCAATAATATAAAAACCCATATCATTCCTCACTCACCCCCACAACCAAAGACACTCTTTCTCAGCCATCACCATCAACCTTGGACCTGATTTTTTGCAGCACGAAGCACAATCATCCTCAATTGGTAAGTGACTCATTCTCGCTTTTCCTTCATCTCGATTCGATCCTAATTTTATTCTATGGCAATCCCACCCAATTGATTCATTCCATAAATCAATTGGTCGAATTAGATGATAATCATGTACCAATCTAAGTAAAATGTTGTTACCCAAGGTGTTGAGACTTAAACCCAACACGTTTACAAAAACAACCCGAATTTTGGACTAATGGTCATGATTTTTCGAATTATTCATTGTGGGTCTGATTCAAGGGGGTGTTTGGGAATGGGTTTAACGGAAAATAGCTTAGTTTTCCCTCGCAAACCATTTTAAACGAAAAGACGTCCTGGCGGCATCAAGGCAAACCCGCGACACCGTCATGACCCTCTGATCAAGAACACCTAAACGTATCATGCTAATTCCATTCGTTTTGTGTTGGTTCCATTTTAGACAATGAGCAAAAGACCCAGGAGCACAAGAGGACAATCCTCCACCTCTCAAGAGATTTCATTGGAAGAAAAGATCCAGAGATTCGGAGTGTTCGAAAATGGGGTGCACCAATTGAACTATGACACTCTTGCAAGGCGTCCCATCCATTCAGGGGACATCATTGATTGAGAGTTCCTTGGTCACCAAAATCTCGGTCAAGCCTTCTTTGATTCCATCAGTATTGACCCTTTCTCCGGGCCTCAATGGGGAAGTCTTTTCCGTGTGAAAGAGCCCATCTACCGGGAATTAGTTCATGAATTCTTTGCTTCATTTGAGTTTGAGGCCTCCGCTTGCATGTATGATCCGGAACATGTGGGTATTAAGTTTATATTAGGAGGGGATACAAGGGAAATGTCTTTTTTAGAGTTAGGATGGAGAGTCGGGTTATACACCAAAAGAAAGTCCAGGGATAATGCGACTCTAAGTAGGTAAATTAGGGCTGAGACAATGAAGGAAAGTCGTTTATTGATGGAATTTTGGCCTAGTATTGGGGACGGTGGATTTAATGTGAGGAACACAAAGGTGGCATCCATTAGGAACCCTAGGGTTAAGCTAGCCCACCGTTGCATCGCAAAAACCATAGCGGGGAGAAAAGAAACTACCCATAGAGTCACCGGGATTGATCTCTACTATCTTTACTATATCTACACTCTAGAGTTCGTTTGCAACATTCCATATTGGCTTTCTAAATATCTAAAGGGGGTAAGGGACAAGAATTTGATTTATGGAGGGATGTTTGTTACTAGGATTGCTAGGTCGTTTGGGTTGTTGACCAACGAAATAAGGGATGCATTAAATATTGAATCTCCACCTCATGTGTTCAAGAAAAAGTCGTTGATTGCAATGGGCGTTATCATGGAGATTTAAAATGGGATATGTGTTTGGCCCACAACATGAGCAGTGGAGGAAGAGGAAGAAGTCGAGGAGGCTGAAGGGGAAGCGGCCAACGAGGGGGCTGGTGGTTCCGCCAAAATGTACCGGAACATGAGCCAAGGAGATTGGCAGGTTCGCCAAGCACGATGGATGGACCAACAAGACGAGCGCTGGGAGCAACTTGATGCTTGGAGGGGGCAACAGGAGGCGCAAGACAATTGGATGTACGACCACACCGTTCGTGAATTACAATACTTGTCCACCCGAGACAACCTAGAGCCACACCTCTAGATCGACCATTTCCCCAGGCGTGAATCCGATTACCCTCCATATGGCTACCATGGACACATACCTCCAGGCTATGCATACCGTCTCGACCTATCCCATGATGGCTCTTCTTGATTATCCTTGTTTTATCATGTACTCCTTAATTACTTTTGTTGTTGAAATAATTATTGACTTGTAATAGCTTAGGATTTAGATGTTTGAACTTTCATTTCAGTTATGTATCCGAACTAGTTGTGTGTTAATTTATTGTCTTGTGTTTTTTGTTTTATTATGTTTGAATTATTTTGTAATCATGCTTTGTTTGTTTATAACTTCGTCTTATTTGCAATCAAAGGTATTTTGCAGCAAAATAAGTGTAGGGGAAATATCTTGTTTTTAAAACCAATTCAAACATTTAAAATAAATTGTTTAGATTAATTCGCGTCAGTTTCGAGTCATATGATTGTAACGATTAATTCCAGGTTTTTTTGTAGTACTTTCTTCAGATTTGACTAATAAAATGGCGTGCAGGAAATTTCTCATTTAAATATGAAGATGAATTTTTCACAGTTCCTGGAGACGGCGCCGGGATAAAACTCAAAGGCGTCGTGTCTCCAGCAATGTGAAAATTCAAAAATCTTTAAGTATTTTTGAAAATTAAAATGTGCAATATTTAAGATTTGTAATTCTTTTGTAAACCTGCATAAACCTATCATTATATCATTCCTCTCATCCTATCTTTACTGCTTTCATAAAGTTAAAACCCTAAACTCTTATTGTATTTATATATATCCCATGGATTTTGCGCTTGGTGTAGTTGTCTTTGTCTTTGATTCACAGGTTATATTTGACAAGAAGAAGCTTGGAAGATCTTAGGATGTTTTCATTAGACGAATCTTGGAGGACGATTTAACCAGTTATCACATGTTTCTTCTCCATTATTAAGCAAACCCGGGGAGTACTAGTTTCTTTTACTTGTTTTCTTTTATTCGTTTTTAAGGGTTCTTCTTTAGGTTTGTGGGGGGTTAATGGGTGTCAACTTAATGTGTAGATGGGGATTTTCTTTTATGTATTAATTTTATTATTTTTTTTTTGTCTTTTTTATTTTTTTTTTACTTTTTTCTGTTTTTGTGTGTTATTTTTTTTTTTTTTTTTGTTTTTTTTTTTTTTCTTATTTCTTGGTCTTTTTTGTTTTGGTTTTATTTATTTTTTTATTTTTATTTTCATCATATTTTTTGTTACATTTTCCTGTTTGTATTAGTTGTTAATGTTTTTTTTTTATGTTCTTTTTATTTTTTTTTTTTATTTTTTGTTTTTTTTTTTTTTATTTTTTTTTTTTTGTTTTTTTTTTTTTTTTTTATTTGTTTTTTTAATTCTTAAAGTTTGTTTTTTTTTTTTTCTTTTTTGTTTTTGCGTTTTGTTTTTTTTTTTGTTTTTTTTTTTTATGTTCATTTTCTGTTTGTTGATTTTTGGTTGTTATTAGTATTTGTTGTTTGTTGTTGTGTTTTTTTTTCTTTATTTTTTATTTTTCCTTTTTTTTGAAGTTTTTCTTTTCTTTTTCTTATTTTCATTTTTTTTTTGGTTTTATTGTTTTTCTTGTGGTAATTATTGTTTTATTTTTTTTTTTTTTTTTTTATTTGGTTTTTTTGTATTTTTTTTTCGTTGTTTTCTTACTTTTTTTCTTGGTTTTGATTGGTGATTTTCTTTTTTTTTTTTTTGCTTTAATTTTTTTTATACGCGCTAGTTTTTTTTTTAATATTTGTTTTTCTTTGTTTTGGTTATTTTTTTTTTTTGTTTTGATTGTTTTATTATCCTAATATTTTTTTTGTTAGTCTATTTTTTTTTTTTTTTTTTTTTATGTGTCAATTTTTTTTTTTTTTTTTTTTTTTATTTTTTTTTTTTGTTTTTCGGTTTTGGTTCTTTTATTGTTATTTAATTTTTTTTTTTTTTTTTTTTTTTTTTTTTTGTAATTTTTTTTTTGTTTTTATGATCTAATTTGTATTTTTTTATCTTTTTTTTTTTCTTTTCTTTTTTTTTGTATTCTATTATATTGTTTATTTTGTTTTTGGTGTTTTTTATTTTTGTTTTTTTGTTTTTAGTTTTTTTTTTTTTATCGTTTTTTTGTTTTATAATTTTTAATTTTTGTTTTTCAGTTTTTTTTATTTTTTTTATTTTGTTTTTTTGTGTTTTTCTTTTTTTTATTTTGTTGTTTGTGGTTATGTTCTGGAGTATTGTTCTTTTTTTATATTTGTTGTTTTGTTTTTTACTTTTCTTTGTTTTTTTTTTCTAGTTTTTTTTTTTGTTCTTTTTTAATTTTTTTATGCTTCTTTTTTGCATTTGTTTTTTTTTTTTTTTTTTTGTTTTTCTTTTTTTTTTTTTTATTTTTAGTGGTTTTGTTTGTTTTTTTTTTTTTTTATGGTTTTTTTTTTTTTTTTTTTAATATTATTTTTTTTTTCTTTGTGTTTTGTATTTTTTTTTTGTTGGTGTGTTTTTTTTTTTTTTTTAGTTTGGGTGTTTCTTTTTTTTTTTTTTTTTTTTTATTTTATTTGTCAGTTATATTTTTTTTTTTTATTTTGTTATTTGATTTTTTTTGTTTAGTTTGTCTTTCATTGTATATTTATAATTCTTTGTCTGTTGTGTTTTGTATTTTGTTGTGCTTTTTGTTGCTGCTTTGTCTGTTCTTTTTAATTTATCTTTTTGTTTTTTTTTTATTTTTGTTTTTTTTTGTTTTTTTTTTTTGTTAGCGATTCTATTTTTTTTTTTCGTTTATTTAGTCTTTTCTTTAATTTTTTTTTTTTTTTCATTTTTTTGTTTGTATTGTTTTTTTTGTTTTTTTTTTATTTTTTTTTTTATTTATGTTATTTTTTGTTTCTTTGTTCTATTCGTTTTTTTCTTTTCTTTTATTTTTTTTTTTTTTGTATCTTTTTGTTCTATTTTGATTTGTTGTTTGTTATAGGTGTGTTTTATTTTTTTTATTTGTTCTTTTTTTCTCCGTACTTTTTTTTTTTTTGTTTATCGTATTTGGTTTTTTTTTTTGTAAGTTTTGTTTTGGTTAGGTTTTATTTTTTTCTTTTTTTTTATTCTTGTTTTTTTGGTTTTTTGTTTTTTAGTTTGTTTTTTTAGTTTTTGTTTTTTTTTTTGCTTTTTTTTTGTGTTATTTTGTTTAGTTTTGTTTTTTTTTTCTTTTTTTTTTGTTTTTTTTTTGTTTTTTATTTTTTTTTATGTTGATCGTTTTCTTTATTTTTTTTTTTTTTTTTCTGTTGTTTTTTTTTTTTTTTTTCTTAATTTTTTTTTTTTTTTTTTTTTTTTTTTCTTTTTTTTTTTTTTTTTGGTTTTTTATTTTCTGTGTTTCTTTTGTTTTCTTTTTTTTTTTGTTTTTTCTTTATTTTTTTTTTGATTATCTTTTATTTTTATGTTTTTATTTTTTTTTTTTTTAGAAATTTTTTGTTTTGTTTTTAAGTATTTTTTTTTACTTTCTGGGTCCGCTGACTTTTTATTTGTCTTTTTTTTTTTATTTTGTTTAATTTTTTTTTTTATTTTTTTTTTTTTTTTATATTTTTCTTATTTGTTATTTTTGTTTTTTTTTTTTTTTTTTTTATTTTTTATTTTATTTTTGGTTTTGGGTTTCTTTGTGGTCATTCGTTTTTTTTTTTGTTTATCTTTTTTTGTTCTTTTGTGGATAATTTTTTTTTTTAGGATTTTTTTTCTCTTTTTTGTCTTTTTTTATTTTGTTTTTTTTTTGTTTTTTTTGCGGTTATGTTTTTTTTGTTTTTTTTTTTTTTTTTTTTTTTATTTTTTTTTTATTACTTTTTTTTTTATTTTTTTTTTTTTTTTTTATTTTTTTTTTTTTTTTTTTTTTTTTTTTTTTTTTTTTTTTTTGTTATTTGTTTTGTTTTTGTTTCTTTTTATTGTGTTTTTTTTTGTTTTTTTTTTTTTTTTTTGGTTTTTTTTTTTTGTTTTTTTTTTTTGGTTTGTTTATTTTTATTTTTTTTTTTTCTTATATTTTTATTTTTTTTTTTTGAGTTTTTTTTTATTTTTTGTTGTTTTTTTATTGTTTTTTATTTTTTTTTTATTTTTTTTTTTTTTTTTTTTTTTTATTTTTTTTTTGTTTTTATTTCTAAAGTGTTAGTGGTTTTTTTTTTTCTTGTTTTTTTTTGTCATTTTTTTACTTCGTTGGTTTTTGTTATTTTTTTTTGTCTTTACTTTATTTGTTGATTATATTTTATTTTTTTTCGTTTTTGTTTTCTATTGTGTTTTGTGCTTGTTTGTTGTTTTTTTTATTTGTTTTTTTTTTTTTTAAGGTTGTTTTTTTTTTTTTGGTTTATTTATATTTTTTCTTTTTCTTTTTTTTGTTGTTTTTGAGTTTTGGTTTGTTTTTGTATTTTTTATTTTTCTTTCGTTTTTTTTTTTTTTGGGGTGTGGGGGTTTTTTGGTTTTGTTTTTTGCTTTTTTTTTTTTTGTGTTTTTTTTTTTTTTTTTTTTATTTTTGTTTGTTTTTTTTTTTGTTTTTTTTTATTTTTTGTTTTTTTTTTGTTATTATGTGTTTGTTTTTTTTTATTGGTTTCTTTGTGTGTTCGTTTTTTTTGAATTGGTTTTTTTTTTTTTTTTTTTTTTTTTATTATTTTTTTTGTTTTTTTGTTTTGTTGTTTTTTGGCTTTTTTTTATGTTTTTGGTCTATATTTTTTTTTTGGTTTTTTTTATTTTGTGGGTTTTTTTGTTTTTGTGTTTTTTTTTTTTTATTTTGTTTTTTGTTTTTTTGGTTTTTTTTTTGTTTGTGTTTTTGTTTGTTTGTTTTTTTATTATTATTTTTTGAAACTCAAAATATATTTTTTTTTAAAAATAACCCTCAGCGCTAATTCAGCGGTTAGTTCCCCGAGCCTCCTCACAAAACCTCAAAAACAAAAAAAAAAAAACAAAAAATAAAGCAAAATATCAGAAAAATAAGTCTTCACAACCTTTTATTTTTTTTTTTTTTTTTCATGTTCGTTTTTTATTTGTGTTCCTTTTTTTTACTTTTTCTGTTCCTTGTATCTTTTTTATATGTTTGTCCGGCGTGGTAGGATGGCGGTTGTGGGGGGGGTGGGTGTGAAGGTGGGTGGGAGGGCTGGGAAGCGGTTTGATCGGGGTGGGGGGGGCGTATTAGGGGGGGGGGTGGGGGGTTGGGGGGCGTTGGTGGAGTGGGGGGGGTGTGAGGGGTAAGAGTGGGGGGATTGGGGGAGAGAGGGGGTGGGGCGAGGGGGTGGGATGCTCGGTGGGGCTAGGCGTGAAGGTGGGTGTTAGGATACAGTTATGAGTTGTGTTGAGGGGGTGGTGGGGGCCGGGGGGGAGCGGGGGGGGTGAGGCGTGTGACGCGGGGGGAGGGGGTGGGGCGGGAGTGGCTGGGGTCGGTTGGTAGGGGGGATTAGCATGTGGGTGTTAGGGGTTAGGGGGACGTGTGTTTGCTGGAGGGACGCTGCTGTGGTTTGCTGTTTGGATTCTGCTGTTGTTGCTTTTTTATTTTTTTTGTTTTTGTTTTAATGTTTTTGTGGTTTTTTTTTTTATTGTCATTTTTTGTTTTAATTTTTTTTTTTGTTGTTTTTTTTTATTGTTGTTTGGTTTTTTTCTCTGTATTTTTTTTTTTTTTATTTTGTTTTTTTTTTTTTTTTTTTTTGGTTTTTTTATTTTTTTTTTTTTTTTTTTCTTAGTTGTTATTGTTTTGTAATTTGTTTTTTTTATTATTTTTTTATTTTGTTTGTTTTTTGTTTTTTTTATGTTTTATGTGATTCTTTTTTTTTGTTGTTTATTCTTTTATTTTTTGTTATTTTTTTTTTTTTTTTAATTCTTTCAGTTGTTGTCTTTTTCTTATCTTTTTTTTTTATAGTATTTCTGTTTTTATTTCTTTTTGTATGTCGTTTTTATTCTTCTTTTTGTTTCTTTTTGTTTTTTTTTTTTTATATTATTTTTTTTTTTTTTTATTTTTTTTTATTTCTGTTTTTGTTTCCTTGTTCTTTTTAGGATTTGATTTTTTTGGCTTTTTGTTTCGTGTTAATCTTTTTTGTTTTTGTTCTGTAATTGTCATTATTATTTATTTTTTTTCTGTGTTTTGGTTTTTTACTTTTGGTTTTGTTTATATGTCTTTTTTTATTTTGTTTTTTCTACTTTTGTGTGTCTTTTGTATCACTTTTTATTTGTTTTTTGTTACTTTATTTGATTTTTGTTGGTGGAGTTTTGTCCTTGTCTTTTTTTTTTTTTAATTTTGATTTTTTTTCGTTAGTATTTTTTTTATTTATTGGTTTTGGAAGTTCTTTTTTTTTCTTTTGTTTTTTAATGATGTGTTTATTGTATTTAGTTTTTTTTTTTTTTTTGTTTTTTTTTTATTTTGTTTTTAGTATTTATTATTTTTTTTATGTCTTATTGTATTTTTCTTTTTTTTTTCTTCTTTTTTTTTTTTATTTTGGTTTTTTTTTTTTATTTTGTTTTTTTTTCCGTTTTTTTAGATTTCTTTTTTATTAGTCTTTTTTTTGTTTTTTTTTTTTTTTTATCTTTTTTTCTATTTTTCTTTGTTTTGATTTTATTTTTTTTTTTTTTATTTGTTTTTGTTTTTTTTATTTCTATTTTTAGTTATGTTTTTTTTCGTTGTTTGGGTTTTTTTTTATGGTGGTTGTTTTGTTTATTTTTTTTTTTTTTTTTGTTTTTTTCTTTTTTCTTTTTTTGTGTTTTTTTTTGTTTTTGTTATTTTTTTTTTTTGTTTTTTGTTTTTTGGTTTTTTGTATATTTTTTTGTTTCTTTTATTTTTTGTGTTTTGGTTTTTTGTTATTTGTATTCTTTTTTCTATGTTCTTGCTATTTGTTTTTTTTTAATTTTTTTTTGTTTTTGTTTTTTTTTTTTTTGTTGGTTATTCTTTTTTTTTTTTATTTTTCTTTTTGCTTTTTTTTTTTTTTTTGGTTATTTTTATTTTATTTTTGTTTTTATTTGTGTTTCTCTTTTTGTTTTTTTTTGTTTTATTGAAGTTATGTTTGTCTTTTCTTTGTTTAAGTCGTTTTTTTTTTTGTTTTGTTTTTTTTTTGTATTTGTTTGGTTCGTTTTGTTTTTTTTTTTTTTTGTCATATTGTTTTTTTTATTTTTTTTTTTTTATTTTTGTATTCTTTTCTTTTGTTAATTTTTGTTGGTGTTTAGTTGTTGTTTTTTTTATGGTTAATATTTCATTTTTTTGTTTGTGTTTTATTTGTTTATTTATTATTTTTTTTTATGTCTTTTTTCTTTTAGTTTTTATTTTTTGTTTTTGATATTTTTTTTTATACTTTCAGTTTCTTTTTCTTTTTTCTTGTTGTGTTCTTTGTTTTTTTTTCTTTTTATTTTCTATGTTCTTTTATTTTTTGTCTTGTATTTGTGGAGTATATTTAATATTATGCTGTGTTGTTTTTTTGTGCTTTATTTTTTTTGTTTTTATTTTTTTTTTTTTATTTGTTTTGTGTTTTTTCTTTTCAGGTTTGTTTTTTTAGGGGGGGTAGTCGGTGTTTTTTTTCTTTTTTTTTTTTGATTCGATTTGTTTTGAGTATGGGTTTTTTGTTTTCGGTTTGTTTTTCTTTTTTTTTTTTTTTCTTTTTTTTTTTTTCTTTTTTTTTTTTTTATTTTTTTTTTATTTTTTTTTTTTTTTTTTTTGTTTTTTTTTTAGTTTGTCTTAGTTAGGTTTATTTTTTTTTTTTTTTTTTTTTTTATTATTTGTTTCTTTTTTTCTTTTTCTGTTTTATATTTTATTTTTTATTTCTTTTTTTATTTTTTTTTGTTTTTTTTTTTTTTTTTTTTTTTTTTTTTTTTTTTTTTTTTTTTATTTTTCTTTTTTTTTTTGTTCTTTGGGGTTTTTGTTTTTTTTTTTTTCTTGTGTTTTCATTTGTTTTGTTTTTTCTTTTGTTTTTCGGTTTTTTTTTTTTTTATTTTTTTATTGTCTTGTTTTGTTTTTTTTTTTTTTTTTGTTGTATATAATTTTCCACCCCTTTAGCATTTTTGATGTTTGTTTTTTTTTTTTTTCTTGCTTTTTTCTATTTTTTTTTTTATCGGGGATTTTTATTTTCTTTTTTTTTGTTTATATTGTTTTTTTTTTTTTTTTTTTTTATTTTATTTTTTTTTTTTTA
>BQNB010013757.1:65721-76536 GCA_026074375.1 Tanacetum coccineum
GGTAATATATCAAAACATAGCATAAAAAGTAATTTTGACCAAAATTTAAAAAAATTTATGACACATACCGACGAAAGTCAAGTATTTAATAGCGTCTCATGGATAGGAATGTGTATGACTTGCACAAAAACCCTCAAAATTCCACCTAAAAAATGTGAGATTCGCCTTTAGATCTTTAGGAATTCGGGTATATATTATTGATACCCAAGATAGTTTATACCTTTAGATTTCTCGAGTTAAGGTTCGAATGCAGTCATATGTGTCTATTCCGTCGGACAGTGTGATACGTATGGGTCTTAGTGACCTTTTATGGAAATTGGTATCGGTATTAAATTATATAGTGTACCGGTTAGTATATTAAAGTCTAGTAACTTGTTTTGTGGATGCATCCCAAGACCGATAGTAAGTATTGGATTTTCTAGATTATGAGGCACTAGGATTGTCCCATGTTTTAAAAATGTATTGTTATGATGGTCACATCGATCATATTTACTATCCCACAACCTTGCCATGCACTCATTTTTAGTGCAGATTCCCCTAGTACAACCTTCGAGCCTATCCTTTTTTCATGGGTTCTCATAATATTTTGGTTATGCTAGATTATTAATGAAGAGCATTGTCACCCTTAAACCAATCGTTACACCCAAATCGCCTTAGCCTATACCTTGTATGTACTCGCTTTTAGTACATTATTGTTTTAACCCAAGTTAATTATTTGAGTACACGGTTACTAAGTCCTTATCCTTGTAAATACTATTTTGGGACGATTGGGATTCATGGTAGTATTTATCTTATGAAGAATTGAGGAAAAAGTAATTTATTACCCTCGATAGAGCTCAATAAGCTTCAGGTTTAATTGATCCACCTCAAATTGGGTCATTAGTTAGATTGTAAATATCAAGTATGCAAAAGTTCAAGTGTAGGGGTGTATCTATAAACCCCCAAGATGTATTATATGTTTAAGCAATGGCAGGGCAAAAGTGTACGAAAAAATGAGAAAAAATGAAAAGAAAAGAATCGAAAAATATATATATAAAGGTAAAAAATGTATGGGCTGCCATTTGCTTATGTTTATATTAGAGTCAAGAAAATAAAAAGAAAGAGATTGATGTAGAGTTTTGTAGAGTTTGTATATTTTGTCCGAGTGTATTCTTATATATAATTAGCTAACCCTTCCACTCCAAATTCACCCAAAGTCACCACCCAAATGTATCATATCCGTTTCTATTTTAGTTAATGTTATCTTACACCTACTCCCCATAACCCTTTAAAAGATCTTAGATAGTAATGAATAATGCTTGCGCCCAGCGGTGGAGGTTTGATCCTTTACCAAGCCTATGGTAATTTATATGCTATGACAGGTAATGAGTGTTGATTTTCCGTTTTCCATAATTGTTATAATTTATTATACACCCGAGTGAAAGAGAGAATCCCAAACACTTAAGTGAGGTGCTAGTATATATTTTTCGTGCTTTTAATTACGAGGTCTAGAAGGTTTTTTTGTAAAATACTTTTAAAGAGTAGGTTCAATGACCCTCATATTGTTATTGTCTAGGTAGAATAGCCCATTTACTTGAGGACAAGCAAATCCAAAGTATGAGGTGTCATTTTATACACTATTTCGGGGTCATTTAACCCCCTAAATTATGCAAACATGCCTAGATTATGTGCTTAATCATTTGTTTTTAGGTTTTTAGCACTTGGATGGCATTTGGAGGAAATACATGTGACTTGGGCTCATTTAGAGAAGAAACGGAAAAGATTACGGACCTACACCAAATCCATGAAGAAGTATTGTTTACAAAGTGTGGAGACGGCGTCACAAGCATAAAGCGACGCCGTCGTGACCTATCCAGTGACGGCGTCAGAGATCTAGCGACGACGTCAGGACGTAGCTGACTTAAAGAGGATCTAAAATCATCTACGTAGCGACGGCGTCAGGACTTCAACGCGACGCTGTCTCAGCGATATCTCTATATATACAAAACCGATTTTAGGGTTTTAAGTGTGTAACATTGTATAACTTTAGGGAGACGAACCCTAGTCTTTGTAGAAGCTTTAAAGGTCGTTTTCGGGCCTCAAAACCCTATTGTAACTACCTTCTATATATGTTTTAATCAAGTAAGAGTGTTATTCATTAATCATTCAATATGTCTATGTGTTGTATGATTAATCTATGTTCTTGCTTTATCCTTAACATGCTAGGCTAAACCTTCCTTTGTATTTTTTTATGATTGCATGAAAGTCGGATTGTAGATCCTATTATTGTTGCTTCTTGTTGATGAATGTGCGCGTTAGACTTTAGAAAACCAGATTTTGTCTGTATCGCTGTTGACACGTCTAGGGAAACGCGAGTGCGTAGAAAGGATACCATCGGGTAACAGTCTTCATACTACCTTGCCCTCTTATATGGTTGATCCCTCTTAAGATATTTCACACGCATTTAATATACTCTTAGGGGCCTTGTAATAGTCTTCATACTACCTTACTTGTGCGTTTCCTTAACGGAATATTAAATAGACTGCGGGTTCGTGTAATCCGTTCATGACCTAGGAAATACTTACACAAATCATCACAAGTGTGACAAGGAAACAGGATTAGGAGAAGCAATCTGATAAGTAATGCATGATTAAGTAAATACATTTAATTATCATAAAGTTATCACCAATAGATTAGACATTAGTTTAGTTAATAGTTAAACAAACCAACCTCTCAAACCATAGATTTACCTGCTTTCCATAAAATATAAAAATACAAAAATAGTCTTCTCTCAACCCTTAGAATTCTATTAGACCGGGATCAAGCCTTCCCAGCCTATTCCCCTAGAGAACGATAACAAACCTCGAGTCTTGCCTATACTACTACTACAACGGTTAGGTACTCTGCCTATGGAGTTGTAAAACTTCTTTTTGAAGTCCTACGACGACCGTCTCACACAAACATAGATGCGATGCAAATATAAATGTAAAATAAAAGCAAACATAAATCTAAAGCGATAAGTAAAAGAAAGCGTAAACCAGACATGATGATTTATAGTGGTTCGACTACGAAGCTCATCTTCGCCCTACTCCACTCTTCGAGTACCCAATTAGAGAGTTACTTCACTTGATTAACAAGCTCCTTTTAGGCAGAGAAAACCGTACAACGTCGGTTACACTTTATTAGGTACTAAGCTAAATACCGAGTCCTACTTCGAGTGCTAGCTTTACTATTTTGTAAAGATGGCGCCTTACGCATGAATTGGGATAGCTATAGACCAACTGCTATATGCATATACTAATAATATATAAGTGGGATAGATAGCTTGTATTAGGCCTATATAAATCTCTCATGACTCTCCATGAGGGGTGTGGATGTTCATTTGTTTTCTTATCAATCTAATATTACACAAGTTCTTTCACACTCTCTCTACTTTCTCTCACTAGACCATATGGCTTATTTCTTGTTCTTTGATCATCCTTGACCCCCTAAAGGTAATATTATAAGCTTGACAATTAGTATCAAGAGCTAACCGGGGGTGTGTTTATTATGGTTTGTTGTTTCGTGGTTATATAGCCTTTTCAAGCTTATTTCGTTGGCTTATTTGGTGTAAAAAGACCACGGTTTGTCTTGTTTTGTGTGTTTTTTGATAAAAAGCTACGATATCTCCTAGTGTTACATCATTCTTATTGAATATCAAAAGGTTTTCGTGGCTTATTGGGTTGTTTGGCTTATTTTCGTGCTTATTTATAAGCCTTAAGACCACGAGTTTGTTTGTTTATGCTTAGTTCTTCAAAAAGCTTGAAACTTTCCCCTCTAAAATGTTTCTAGCTTATTGTTGAATACATGTGGCGGCTTATTTGGATGTATATCACAGCTTAATCAAGCTTTTTTTGGGGTCACAATTTGAAAAACAAGTAGGACAAGAGTTTTTCTTGTATGCAAAAAGTTAGAAAAAGGACAAAGTACAATAAGGCGGTTTGAGCTTGAAACAAGCGATTTGAATTGCATTTCACGCGATTTGAGCTCGAGACAGGTTATTTGAGTTGCATTTCACGCGATTTGAGCTCGAAACTTGCGATTTGATTTGCATATCATGCTGTTTGAGTCAGGATATCACGTTGTTTGTTGCAGTCGGTTTGAGTATATTAGGCGGTTTGACAGGACAAATTCACGCGATTTGAGTTAACAGGTCACGCGATTGACTTCGTGTTTCAAGCGATTTGACCTTGATATACATGCGATATGAGTCCATTGTTCATGTGATTTGACATTATATTTCAGGCGATTTTACCTTGTGTTTCACGTGATTTAAGGACAAGGGTTACGCGATTTGAGCTTCTTATTCACGTGGTTTGAGCTAGCATTCAGACGATTTGAGTTCAAACGATCACGCGGTTTGATTGGTAAATCAGGCGATTTGAGCTTGTTTTTTCAGGCGATTTGGGCATCAAATAAACACAAATAAAAAACAACCATTAACGGGACAACAATAACCTTTCATGATAAATTTATCGTTTGTCCTCCATTATTTATCAAAACATATCAACAAACAACAACACAACAAATACAATACATCACACTAAAATGATCCTTATCAAGATTCACTTTCACTCTTAAAGGCTAGTATTGAAGTTCAATGACTACTGGGTTACTCAGTTAGGATTGAAGTTATTCGTTTGATTTTTTGCGTCATTCTAGGGTTTGTGCTATCAGATTGTCATCATCAGTATTAGCCGATAGAATAGATAAGGGGATTTAGATTGGGTTGATCAAGAGAGAATTGTAAAGAGAGTACTTTTCAACATCTTCTCACAGAGTATTGCTTACGAAATCACGGGTATATGATGCTAAGTAAGAAGTTTCGGTTGATACCTTTAGATCGTCATCATCATGGAGGGAGAAATGTGTACATCAAGGAAGCACAACGAGTTCATTTGATCGGGATTTATAATATATGCCAGAGGGTGAGTCCGCAGAGATGATCAGTGTTTCAACTTGTTACTTTGGCGTTACCGTTTTGACTTTTTTCGAGGAATTTTTGTACCTTTGGTGTAATTTGGGCTGAATATAACAAGACTGGGATGCTTCATAAGTTAGACGATGTTGATGATATCATCCCTTCCTACAGATTATCCTAAATAAGAAAGAAGGTCTTTGAGTCGAGTTGGAGATTGGTTGTATGACTTAAGACTAGTGCATTAATCCATATCAGTCTCAAGGGTGTTTGTTTGGGAGGGAGCTGAAGAAAAAGAGCCTACTAGTTGGGAGGGAGTAAACATTCAACTAGATACTATACAAGAAGTTCAGAACGTAATTCATATCAAAGCCAAAGTAATCGGACAGGGGAACTTCAAGGATGATAAATGAGAAGCAGATTCTAGAAAACTTCAACATGACCAGAAGTGCAAGTAAATGAAGCTTTTTTCAAGACATGCAGCTGATTCAGAAACTTCGAGATGACCAGAAGTGTATGAAGAAAATTTTTGAAGACATGTCAGGAAGTTATGAGTAGAAATCCAATCAAGACCGAGATCATTGGTAGAGAAAACTTCTAAGTCATCCTCAGCAGTATATTATAGTATGTTCGTCTGCAAGCTGAAGAAATAAAGCCGGAGTATTCAAGAAGATCAAGTTCATTGAAGACAATATCAAAGAATACTGGACTTCATTCTTATCATTTTGCTTGTAGGAAACACTGCAACCAATTCACGTGTGACACCATCTTGGAGAGAGATTGTTAGCCTTACTATTTTGTACAGATGGCGCCTTACACGTAAATTGAGATATCTATAAACCAAATGCTATACGCAGGGACTAGTAATGTATAAGTGGGATATATAACATGTATTAGGCCTATATAAACCCTTCATGACTCTCCATGAGGGGGTGTGAATGTACTAGGCCTAGGTGGATGTTTACAAGTCTTTCTTAGGCCTAGGTTTTCTATGATTAACGTCACTTACACGTTATCCGGTACTAAGCTAAATACCGAGTCCTACTTAGAGGTATAATCAACCTAACGTCGCTTACACTTTTTTTGATACAAAGCTAAATATCAAGTCCTTCTTTGAGTACAACCAAACCCGTTATGTTTTATGGCCTAACATAACAAACTTTGTGTTTAATGGCCTAAACACATAAAACCAACTAACTCTAGTTTGGTGTATAGTCATAATACATGATAATGATGATCCCAGACATACGTATCATTTGGATATAAAAATTTAATCTAATCATCAACATCACTAAGCATGATGTTGTTGATGAAGATGATAAGACTCTATGCTGGTTGTGATAGATCTTCATATATGTGGTAGTGGTGGATGAGGATGGCAAGATCTCTAAGCTTGCTTGAATGGATGATCATGTAGAAACATGCTTGCAACAAATGAAAGTTAGAAGCATTATGATCAAGGGTTAGTGGGATTTTAATGACATCATTAAATATGTGAAAATATGCAAGAGAAAAGGTAATATAAGCAAATGGTTGGTATTTATAGAATAACCAAATCTGGCCATTGCTGAAATTTAGGTAGATCCATATGTGTATTTAGGTAGATCCGTATGTGTATTTGGTGGATCCGTAGATCCGCGGGTCAAATTCAGAATTGTTAAAAATATATTCAAATCTTTTGCTTAGATCCTTAATATACGTATAAAATCTGATTGGATATTGTTCTAGAAGGAAAATCAATTTAATCATTAGAATAGAAAGATTTGCAAGAAATGAAAATATCTTATAAGATTTGTTTCTAAAAATAGTTAATCCTATTTTGTCTTATTCACTAATGCAACTAGTTATTATTAAGTATGGGATTACTTAAAAGCATTTGTTTAGTGGTGATGTAAGTAAACTTACATGGGTTTATGCAAATGATTAATTTGTATGCATGACAAAATGAGTTTTGCTAATTTATAAAAACGTGTTCATACTTTGTATGAAATACAAAAATAGGTTCGAAAAAAATGATTGACCTTATAAATACTTAGTGACTCTAAAAAATATTTTAATCATTCTCAATGGTTTGTTAAATAAGTTGATCATAATGCAACACAACAAACATATCTGTACCTGTTGTTGAAGCATGAGTGGACTCGAGACGTCGAGATGTGTTGATGAATGTATGCGTTGATGAGTTGTAGTCACACGTAACTTACATATTTTGCGTTATGTATTAAAAGTCACGTGTTTGTTATTATTAAAACCTAAGGGACTGTTTAATTTAAATATCGTAATATTTGCACTAATAAATCCGTTGGGTTGGGCACAATAGTGACCCTCAGCGACCCACAATTTTTCTCGTCACCTCAAATTTCTCTCTCATGCGACCCTTTTAGGCATAATAAAACGACATACACTAAAAAACATACCCCATAAAAATACATTTGAATTATTTAACACACACAAACAAAGCCCTCGACCTCGGTCCGATTTGCGACCCACTTCTCCCAAATATCATTTCACGACCGGTTAGGACATTTGGATCGCAGTGGCGGCGACTCGGTCAGCACTGGGGCGATTGGGCCGGTCGACCGACCACGCCCAGCCCTAGGTGGGATTCCTCCAAACCGATAACAGTTTGTTACGAACCAATTGTTAGCACATTCTCTTTAGGCAGGAAAGTTAGTTGAGATAGAATTTAGTTAGTCGATCGAAGAGTTTGGTTAGTCTATAAATACATACTTTTTGTGATAATATCATATAGTTTTTGAATAATTAATCATTATGTTAGATTTCTCTTTACATTTTATCTTTGTAGGCACCCATTTGTGTTTAATCTAAAATTGTGAAGTCCCTAGTTTCGTTTTAAATCATTATTCATTTTTAAGTGATTCTACAACGATCATTTCATGTTATTATGTTATTTGGTAGTCTGGCACGCCCGATTTTGAGTTACCCGATTAGTTAGCCCAACATGAGGATATTAACACATAGTATGATGGAAACCCAACATATGTATACGTAGCGACTTGCGAGTAGGAGGACGCCCAATATGCAACAATTGAGCAGTCATCGTAATATGAATATCACGTTTATTGTATACACTATATACAAATCAACATACCCATGAACGGGTTAATATGAATGTGGAAATGACATACCCGAATACCTTTGGGAATCGGTTGAACTAGTTTGACCTAAATAATCGGATTATGATTTCAAGAACAAATTACCTAATTCCGTTCCATGTTAAGTCCATGTCATTTATATGATCTTCGTCTTTTCTATGTTCATCTTAATATACTTTAGTAAAATATTATTTTTGTCTTTAATCCCAGTTATGTTTCTCTTTACAAAATTGTGCATTGCTATTATTTATAATTATTTTTATCATATATATAGTTATTTTTCACAAAAAACATACAACTAAAGAAAACTAAAATGCAAAATATTAAACATGTAGTTTATTGGTAAAATGTTTGTGACTCCAACACCAAAATGTATAAAATTTCAAGTTGAATTTATGCTAGATGTAAATTACCCTTAAAGGTTATGTCAACTTCCTAAAGTAGAAAGACCCTACATGATTTAAGTATTTTTTTTATGATAAGTTCAAATCCTTTGAATTAATTGGCTAACTAGGAAACCATAGGAACCAACGCAGCCAAAAGAAAAAATGTATCGTCATTTTGTCCTTGCCGTATAGTGCGAATACTTTTGTCTTATTAACAAGTTTTTTAGAAGGTTTCACTAAAAAAAACGTTGAAGTACAAAGAATGTAGGTGAGGTCTACCCGACAGAACAGGAACGCACTATTTGTGCTAAAACTAAAACAACATAAGATTGACATGACAATCTCATGAAACAACTACCTCTATGTAAATTTGACATAACCTATGAAGCACGAGATGATGGAACAAGAAAAACAGGGTCAAACTTCAAACTCACGACAACCTATATATCGTGAGTACGACAATGCGGAAACACATTTGATGCATGACTATTTTGGCGAGCATCCAAAAATCCAGAATGGAAGTTTAGACGCCGCTATCGTATGAGCCAAAAACTATATTTAGAAATAGTCGAAGGTATATCTTCATATAATGTCGTCTTCCCAAGCACTTTAAAAACTTCAAAGTTCGTCCTAATTGTACGGGTCAAATGAGTTTAAGTGTTATTATGAAATACACTTCTGCCATACGCCAATTGGCATACGACACAACACCCGATGCATTTGATGAATATTTACAAATGGGTGAACATACCGCACACGATTGTCTTAATTTTTTTACTATGTGTGTCATTAATTTGTTCATGCCTGAGTTTTTACGATAAACCGGACTTCGCGACATCTAAAATTTATATGCCTGCCATAACGCGGTTCATGGTTTTCCGGAAATGCTTGGAAGCATTGATTGTATGCATTGGGAATGGGTAAAATGTCCAAAGTCATGGCACGATCAATTTGAAAGAGGTGATAAAAAATATCCAAGAATAATTCTCGAAGCTGTTGTTAGTAACGATTTATGGATTTAGCATGCGTTTTTTGGTGTAGCGGGTCCGAATAACGACTTAAAAGTTTTAAATAATTCTCTATTATTCGACGACCTTCTTGAGGATATCGCACATGTGGCTCCGTTTCTAGTAAATGGGGTTCAATTTGAAAAAGGGTATTACCTAGCTGACGATATATACCCACAATCGGCAAAGTTTGTCAAATATTTTACGGTTGCACAAGACGAGAAACATAGGCATTTTAAATGGCGATAAGAAAGTGCAAGAAAAGATGTCGAACGAGCTTTCAGTGTTCTCCAAGGACGTTGAGGAATTATACAACCACTGGCCTGTTGTTATCATTTCAACAAGATACGAAGAATCATGCAACGAGATGTATGTTTCTTCGCACGCCAACATGCAACATGCTTGGATCAAAAGATCTGAAGTTTAACAGAGGAAGACAAAAGAATTACGTGACCGAGAAACTGATGTGTCACGATGTGTGCAAGTTTTAAAATTTATAACACGATTATTGGGCTTCTTGGCGACACACACGAGCAAGTGTACTCTTTCGTGAGTAGCAAGAGGTTTGAATGGTAAGCCGAGATCGTTCGCGGGATTTTTACGTAATTGATGATGTTTTAGAGAAATAATGAGCAATAAACCAACTAGCAAGCAAATAAAAATTATGGTGATGATTCAAATGATTAAAACTACACTTGATTAGACTAGTTTGAATAATCTGATTTGCAATATTGTGATAAACACTTTGACAAGATGATTATGATTATTAGGTGGTGAGATCCTCGTCAAGATCAAAAATGATAAAAAAACAAGCTTTAAGTTTAATCACTCAATTCAAGACCATTTTAATTTCAATAAGTTTGATTAGCGGTTCGTTTCACAAATATGTTAACACCTACAATTATGCTTCTTGTTAGATCAAATTACTTAAGAAATGGCCAATAAAAAAGGTAGTCAATCATAGATAAAATGTCACAATTGATTGCTAGAAATAACCCTTTCAACCAATCCAATTTGATAAAACAATGTCACTATGAAACATAAACATAGATGGATCTTGAAACTAGCTTGAAATTGAATCAAACCATGTTATCACAATCAAAAGAAAATTTTCATATTACAAACATCATCTAATCAAGTGCACAAAGGCACTAGCCACTCATAGCAAACACAGACATAAACTCAAAAACTTTAGCACTAGAAAAAATGATTAAAAGGTCTTACAAAAATTATAATAAGATTACAAATGATGAGGATTTAATGCCTTAAGGTTTGATGATGATTCTTTGATGATCTTGTTAGCCTCAATTTTATTGAGTCAATAAAGGAAGCTCGTTCCCGTGTTCAAGACCTCACTTCGGGGGAGATTG